>QTSX02002875.1:438287-531526 GCA_014839935.2 Entomophthora muscae
ATTGATTCTATGGTGCCTGTAAGCGGACCTTGGGCAGTCCTTGGAAAATTGTTATCTTATATTGTAAAGTTAGCCCCAATCTTGTGGTGGGCTCTCCCTGCTGGGCCCGCAGGCTGTCCGCCCGCAAGTTCTCAGGAACCCCCCACTGGTTGCATCCCTGACAAAAGGCAAATTCTCCAACCCCGTCTCCTCCCACTCCATCTCCTCCTACTCCTACCCCCCTCCACCCTCATCTTCCACATTCCCTTCACCTTCCCCCTAAATTTCCTCCCCCAATAAATCTGATGGTGATCTTACCAACCACTCCTTTTACCACTCAGAGGCCAACTCTGAGCCCACCAAGGAGCGGCATACCAGGAAAGTAAAGGATGCCAAGGAGCCCACCTCTTCTCTGGTAAGAAAAAGGAGGCATCCAATCAGGCCTTGAAGAACCCTTCCCCTACCCCTCCTGATGGCTCTTACCCCCTCCCTCATGTGATCCCCAAGATGAGCTGGAGGAGTACTCCAAGAAGTTCAAAGCTTCTGGTCATGTGGCTTGGGATCCACTGGCCATCCACAATATCTGTAATGTGGACAGAGAGTTTAAAGTTCCCAAGTGCTTCCCCTGTTACTTCCCAATAATGTCTGTAAAGGGCATCCCTGGTTACGTTGCTGACAACTACATCTTCAATTGCAACAACCAAAAGCAGCAGACCAAGAGCAAGCACTTTGTCTGTGAGGATAAGACTTGTGGGCCCTGGCTAAACACCAAGGGCTGGGAGCAAGTAACAGCGGAGAAGGGGGAGCACACTTGTGAGCCCCCCAATCATCTAAATACTTGGATGTTAAAATGGTACCTTGTTCAAGTAATACCCACATCCTCTCATCTCCGGGCTTCTGGTCTGGACATAAAGGCTTTGCACCATCTCAAACCCAACAATCTTAAGTTGGTGCCAACTCAAGAGCAGTTGGTTAAGTTCATCAGCAATAAGTGTATTGCTGCCAATCCCCCCAAGGCTTTGGACGTCCTCTCAGAGCTTACGCTCACCCACAAGCTCAAGCAGCTTCTGAGTGGGGAGCACTTCCTGTTCCATGACAATGGGCCTGCTGCCAAGGACCGCATAATCTGATACTCAACTCAGCAGAACCTGATGGAGTTGAAAAGGGCGTCAACCTGGCTAGTTGATGGTACCTTTGCCACTTTCCCCCAGATGTTCAAGCAGCTCTGGATGGTCCATGCCCAGATTGACATCTGGGTGATTCCACTTGCATTCTTTCTTCTTCCTGGGACCACCGAGGCCATCTATACCCGTGTGTTCTCCATCCTCTGCCAAGCAATTGCTCTCCTTTCTCCTGCTGATAATGACAAATCCAAGAAGACTCCCCCCACACCCGCGCCAACCCACCTGCCTCTGACAAGGACCAGGCCACCCTGGACTTGGAGGAAAAGGCAATGCTAAGAGCTCTTGGGCCTTGTGTATGCATTATGGTCTTTGGGCCTGCTCAGTTCAATGCATTTGAGCAGCTGTTCAGCAGGGAAGTGCAGGGGTGCCACTTCCACTTCTGCCAAGCAGTTGCTTGTAATATGCAGGCCCACGCTGAGCTTAGTAGGTTGAGCCGGAGGGATACTTTGGACACCTGCAGAATTGTGCTGGCACAATTCAGTGCCTTGGCTTTTTTAAAGCCAGAGCACACTGTGCAGGGGTTTGAGGTGCTCTCAAAGGATCCTTAAATAGCCAAGCATCCAGAGTTCAAGCCTTTCCTCAAGTACTTCAAGCCCCAGTGGATTGGGAAGGTTGTCACACAGAGGCAAGGCAAGGCCTGTGCCAAGGCCAGCTGGAACGTGTACCGGGCGGCCGTCAACGGGGAGCTGAAGACCACTTTGGCATTAGAGGCTTATCACAAGCATCTTAAAGCCAACTTTGGGCTCCATCCAAAGTTTAATAAGTTCTTCTCTCTCCTGCAGCATGATCAAGAGAAAACAATCTCCAAGCTCTGAGATCTCTCCAACCGCGTCCCCCCACCAAGCCAACCACCCGCTGTACCCTCTTCACCAACGCCATCCAGGGTGCAGCCAAGCACAAATACAAGGCCTCTGAGCTTAAACAGCAGCTTGAGCTTATTGCACTGCCCTCCTGGAAGGGGCTGAAATGAAATGGGGAAAGAATGATGAGGAATAAACTTGCTTGCTTGCTCAGTTATATGATTTTTACTTTTAACTTTCTAACTTTAATTTTTACTTATTAGCTTTGATCATTTAGTTCTTAGTTTTAATTTTTAAGTTTTTTTTAATTTAATTAGATAGCAGTGATTGTTATATGTATTTATGGTAAGTTTGAGATGAATATTTATAGTTGAAAGTAAGTGAAATATCATAATTTTTGTTAATTTCCAAATAAAACATTTGATATTGCAGTTGTGCTTATATAAACTATATCAAATAAGTTTTAATACTTCTTCTTATTTTGCATAACTTTATTTTTTGTGTTTGTGTTTATTTTTGGTTCATTGGAATTTTAATTTTTATGGTAATAAAAAATATTTTTATAATGAAGAGTGTAAATTACATAGTAAAATGAGAAATAATTGCTTATTTCTCCTTATTTATATTAATTAGGGTACTTTTTTATTGCATTTTTGAACTCTCTGGAATCACTTTAGTATGCTATAGCTGTAAGGCTTAATTTTTTTATATTAAAAGTTTTCAGTATATCAAGATCTGTCAATTAAAAAAGTGTCAATTTCCAGTTGTCTGTCAGGGCCCAGAGTGCCCTGGACAGTCAGCTGGCCTCCTTAGAGGTGATAAAACATGCAGCTTGGAAACCCCCACAAAGCACTTTCCAGTGCAAAATACCCCCCTTTTGACTAGTGAATGTCCCAGGATTTGAGAGGCACACAAGCCTCAAATCCCTGGCATTGAGCCTGTTATCAAATTTGGGCCACCTACCTATCGGGAAATGGCACGTTGGGAGCGCAATTGTTTGATTGCGCAATTGGACAATCAATTCATTGTGGGAGCTAAAAATAACTGTAGCAATTTGCCATGCTGTAAATTCCAAAAGGTTCATGTTATAGCAGCCAATGAGATCTCACCCTCTTGGCCAAGCACACAAACTCCGGTTAAAATTGCAAATCCAACTCCAAATGATGCCATCAGTTCTCTGGTGACACAAAAGACCACAGAATCATCAGTAAGTATAAATAGTGAGGGGGAGAAGCCCTCCTCACTGTTGACATCTTAAAAAAGCAAGCTTATGCCTAGAAATTATTATCTTATTGAAGGAATTGTCTATTTTGGCTCAAATTTAGTTATTCTCTCTTCATCTATTTGTGAATCCGCTACTCAATACAAACTTGCATACCAATATTCTTCTGGTCATACTCCTGTTGTTCTTGCCAAACTTCCCTGTGCCCTTGACCTGGAGTATTTCCATCCCCATCACCTGGATCTACCACCATTAATGAAGGATATTCCAAATGCCCCTCCTCTTCCTGACGCGCCTCCCACCCAAGACTTCAGCAAGCTGGGGTTTGTCTACATAACAGTATTGGGGCTGGCCAACCAAGTCGTGCCCCATACTGGGAGTTGGCGCCCCCTAGCCACTTCTCTAAACTACCTTGTCCACATAGTGCCTATTGTGTACATGGCCTTTCAGGCCCAGCCTGCCTCCCCTGTGGGAGTCCAGCCAGACTCTAGTATGGGCCGTGACATTGTCAATCAGGGCAAAAGCTAAATTCTCACTTTACTATAGTGTTGACTACCAGGGAGTTGAGTTTAAGGGAGTTGATCACCAGGGAGTTGAACTTACCACAGTTGCCTGTATGTCATAGGTGTCTAGGGTCTTTTCCGGGTATTATCTCTCATAGGAACTGAAGCCTTTGATCCCTTTACAGCATGAGGGTGTGGCAGAAGTGCTATAAACTATTTGGCAGTCAAGCCATCCCTCAGGGGAATGTTCCACCAAGAGGGAGCAATCAAATATTTTGTTACATGGGAAAAGGTACAGAAAGCTGACTTGTAGCTGAACCCCAGATGCAGAGTGGCCATGGTTGACAAACAGCTTGAAGATTTTTCCAAAAGGGCAAGGGTTTCTCTGGAGGGAGATTTCAAAGCTTGCCCAAGCGCTTTATTCCCCCAGAATAGCCAGGCAAAAGAAAATGCTGTGCTTCAAGGAGATGATGCATGGATGTTGATGGGGAAGTGTTTAGACAAGCTTGTGTTCCTTCAGGCACATTATAAATTTATTTTTCTAGAGCTAGTGCACCTGAGGGATAGCACTTGACCTGATTCTCCCCTGAATTCAATCCAGAATACACATTGGTGGCCTCTGAAGAGCAGAACCTATCCTACCACAAAGTATGGCTCCTTCTCTGTGATTATGGTGTAGATACCAAGAAGCATATAATCTGCTTTGCCACCAGTCATGATCTACACAACCTTTCTCAAATGAAAAGCCTGGCTTACAGATGGTACTTTTTTCCCCTGAACCTAGCTCTTCAGCCAACCTTGGAATATCCATGGTCAGGTTGCAACTTAATCCTTCTCTTTTTTACTTTCTCTCTGACAAGAAGCAGATAAATTATATCTAAGCTCACACCATGATCATGGATAAACTTGATGAAATCTTCTCAACAACTGAAGGCCTTAAAAGGGGATAATAGGGGGTAAAAAGAATAGCCCTCTCCAAGAAGAAGATGACACCACCCCCAACAAGAAGCAGTCATATGGCTTTCTCTATCATGCCCAACCTGAGGTCAAATTTGAGCAGGCCTGATCTGATGCCTTCATAGAGTTCCTCTAGAGCTCTCCCCTGGGTTGATATTTCCACTTCTGACAAGCGCTTTGCTGCTGCCTCTAGAAGTGTGAAGATCTCTGCAAACTTTTTGTCTCAGAAGAGAGTAACAAGGCTAAAGATTCCTTTGAGTGCTTTTCTGCCCTGGCCTTGGTTAGAAACAAGGTATCCAATTCTTTCCATGCTGCATCTATGTGCCATCTCTACATTACTATCAACTGGACGGTCTTTGCTCCTTTTATTGATTACTTTGGGACTCAGTGGGTTGGAGTGCTCCAAGTAGAGCATGGGTTAAGAAAAATTGTTGACTTGGCCACCTGGAACTGCCTCAACTGGGTAAAGTACAGCTGGATCATGACCAGCTCTTCTACTGAAGAGTGGAACAGAAAATATTCTATAGGGGTCTGTTTTGAGAGGCCCAAATCCAATAAGGTCATGTATAAGTTAAAAGGCTCAGCAGGCAATCTCTGCCTGCCTCTTCAAGACTGGTATGAAGGACAAGGACTCCTCCCCAAGATAGAAAAAGGATTTTTTAAATTATAAGGAGATGTACAGGGTAGCCCTTGCTCAGTATTCTGAGGATAGAAAGCTTGAACACCTCCAAGCTATCTTGGTTGCTCTTTCAGCTAGTTCTTTATCTGCTGTTCAAATGAAATCTTCTTAATTTCTGTTTTGGTTTCTAAAAAATAGCTTTTCTTAAGTATTCATTTTGTATATCTTTTACATCTAGTATATATGAAAAAAGCTTCTTTTGGATGGCCTGGCTTCAGAGCTTTGCACAACCTAGTTGCTGCTGATTTACTATGTTTATTGGTGCAGAGTCTTAATCAAAGAGACCTTTTAGTCTACACTTAACCTTTATTTTTTATTTTATTATGTTTTTTGAGTGTTGAAAAAAAAATCTTGTTGAATTTTTATGATGCTATATCTGGTATTACTTTTGGGATTGCAAATTTAGGGATAGCATGTTTTGAGATGCCATCCCCTAAACCTTTAGATAGTCAAAGGTGATGATGCACATTTGTCCTGAAATAATCATCCCAAATAAGCTGGTGTTTGGAAGGGCACCCCATATTTTATTGTTAAAATAAGCTGACCGATCTGTACTCAGCCATATTTAACTTCAAATTGGTTATGCATATCACTTTTATCGAGTGTATTCTAAACCATGTTCTGGAATAAACCTTGTCCACTGTAAAGATGGATAATAGAATTTGGGCTGCTATAAAAGTATAGTAGAATGGAAGGTGGATTGGGACACCTTAATCAGCACTTTCCTGGATAGTCAAAAAGTTCCTCTGGTGAAGTAGACTCTTCTGTTGATTACAGCATTATAATGGTTCCTAACTATCTGCCTCAATCTCTGAAGAGTTTGGATTGGGCTCATATCCAATATAGCTTTATTCTTGACTAACTAGTGTATCTCTTCAGTAGCAATCTATTTAATATCTGGCTATCCCTATGCCTAAACTCTGTACACCTACATTTGAATCCAAATTGCTTCATTTCCTCCATATAATTCTTCCCTTTTATCACTAATTGACTGATATTTTTACTTTACTGTTGTAGCTATATTGGCTAGTTTTTATTAACGTTGAATAAAAGAGTAAATACTTGGCAGCCAGGAGATCAGTTGAAACAGTATTTCTCTTGGATATATAGTATCTTTTAGTTTTTATACTCCCAAAAGGAAGTACTTAAATGTACATCACATGACAGGATGCTTCCCTTGGACTTGTACATTAATACACTCAAATGCAGTGCGAGGCAGTTGCATGAACATATATTCTGGTAAGTAACCAAACATTCCACAAGTATTACAAGACCACAAATATATTATAGCTGCGGTTGAAAATTTAATAAATGAAGCGGAATAAACATCGCAGTCAAGAATTTACGCCAGAGGATATATTTTGGATGATGAGATCGCTTAAAACCATTGTTGTATCGGCATGGCTTCAGTTAAATTTGGATAGTTGAAGTTCTGGTGGTTGCCATTGAAGTAGCCAATCAGATTTATGTTTTGGCTGAGTTGATGGTATATATTGGTGGAGCTGATCTGGTTTCAAGTTCGGAGGATTGATCGCTGGGCATCCAGCACACTTGGTTCACATTGTGTGCTGGGTAGCTTTGGGAATTAAATTGGTTTTGTGAGAAATGTAACTTTTGAGAATGGGATTGATTGCTGGACTTAAGGCTTGATTCGATATATGGCTAGGGTTTGTTTTGACTTTTGCTTAAAAACAGGGAACATTGAATTTATAAACAGTTGGTATGTTTAAGCTTATAGAGTAGCTTCTTGGTGGTTTACGTTGGGTTTAGATTGGAATTTATTAAATAAGCAGTTTTAAAGTCGTGGGCTATTTTATTCAGGCTGTAGATACAGCCAGGATGAATTTAAGTGCAGCTCATTCAATTGGAAGTGTGTTCTTTAAACAGAATCAAATATATGGATTCACTTGTCATGTTTTTTAAATAACTTTTTTATTAAAGTCAGAGAGCGGCGTATATAAAGGATTGGCATGTGCTGAATGATGTGGGGAGAGATGGTGCTCATGTAAACGACTCGACTTGGCCTCGTGCGTGAAATCCTCGGGCTTAAAATTCCAAAAAGCAGAACAACCACCGCACATGTTGCCCCAGGATATTCGCTTGGCAGACTATCCTCGAGGCTATTTAAGCAAGGAACTGCCTTTGCATTTGCACAATGCAAGTTGTCCGAGCCATGTTATGTTTAAGTGTTCTGTGCAGTGCACAACCAGTGGATTATACTAGCGCCGTGCGCAAGTTTATCCAGCACGAAGGACTCGGTGGCAAGAAAATACCTGCCCCTTACAAGTATCATATTGATGTCCCCAGCTATGGTTGGAAACACAAGAAGCTAGAAATGACTCGTGACAGGATTGTTGAAGAAGTAGATCCTTACTTTGGAGGGCATAAACATCGGTCCAGGCATGCCCACCATAAAATATATTAGCCATCTCCGCTAAAGTCACACCTGTATGCCAAGGCAACGTAGCTGCTCATTTTTAATGCGAATTTTGATCGTTCTTATCACAATAATCATCTGATACTTGTTATATTTTCACAAAAACTATTTCTCTCTTTCTTTTTGGTGATTTTTAACACATCCTTATTACATTGGTTTTTTCACAAATGGACTTAAAGACATCACGAGCAGTTATAGAACATTAATCTAGATATTTCATTTTTTACAATAAAATAAGTTATTTTAAAAATAGCTTCTTCGCAGCTTCTCATTTCTTTATTTTTATTTCCTTTTTTCATATCAAATGATTGGGAATAATTGATGAGAAGTATCCCAAACATGGAACGTTTTCTACGCCGATATAAAATCTAACTCTAAAAAAAGTACAATTTTGGAGTAGTTGCTAAATTTCAATTTTAGACTGATCTTTTAGCTAGCTATATCCTCAGCATGGTAAACATTTATATGGGCTTTTTTCTGTAAAAATCTACTTCAGGTAGAGGATGAAACTCGTTATCGTCTAAAACTTTGTGTTTTCAAATTTGAAATGGCTGGTATAGTACTTATAATGACTACCCACTTAATTAAACTCCAGATAAAACCTACTTTAAATTCAGAGCCTAATGGTAGAAATGTGAGACTGTCAAATCCTTGGTCAAAAATCTGCATTCCTTTGCATTTTGGGCTTTATTTAATTAAACCAAATTCCTTGCATTTTTATTTGAATGTTTCAAATTACAGGATCTCAAAGACACTTTGCAAATTTCAAGTTGAACTAGCAGATTTCCAATGGACAAAATTAATTAACTGGAATCAGATTTGAAGTGTTTGAATCCATCAACCATTTTCATTGAGTTAACTATATTTTTTGAGATTGCGGGATTGTCAAATCCAGGAACTAAATTTCACATCACAAATGGTAGCCACTAGCAAACTCAAATAATAATTGTGGGAACTGGAAATCAACTTTGAATGCGCATTAAGCCCACTAGGAAACACCAACCCAAATCAAGAAGCTCCACCACAACTAAAATCAAATGAAAAATTCAATCTTGATAACCATTCTTAGACATAAAAATCGATTAAAATTTAAAATCATCCAAACATAGGCACTAGTACAGATATTATACGCTTCAAATCACAGAAATAATAACTGTGCTACTATTCAAGGCCAAATCAAGAGAAAACAACAATCCAAAAATAAACCTAAAATCTAAATAAAACATATATTTAATCTAAAATATATTTTTATCATTTTATTTTTAGGAAAGACTATCCCATTTCCAACCAGCTCCTGCAACAGCTCACAGGGCAGCCTGTCCACGAGGGTACCCCATAGGGTCCAAGAATAGACCCAGAACACAACTCAAGGGGAGTAATGCCAACCCACAGGCCTCCCAAGGCATCAGCGCCAGTCAAACACCTCCCTTGTCACAAGCCAGAACCACCAGCTTGAATCCCATGCAGAAGCCACTCTCAAGGCCTGCTACCAAAGTCTACCATACCAAGGTCACCTGGAACAATGAGGTTACCTACACCTTCACCGTATACCCAGTTGTCACCTGGCCCCACACTCTGGATCCAAGAGTTGCCACTTCCTGCCCCCACGTTTTTGACACATCATATGAGCCATTGGCCACAACTAAGGAGCATTCTGCGCCTGTGATGTATTAAAAAATTGACAGTGCAACCGCAAGCAAGAGTGATACTATCTTTTACACAAAGGTCCTCATCCCATGTGCTGAGCCCAATAGCTTGGATGCCATGGTACCCACTAAGAGCAGGTGTCAGTTATTAGGTAGTGAGCAGGAAGCTCTCCTCAATTGCTTAAACAGAGGGGTGGCAGTTTGTGACATTTTGTCCTGATTTGGTATCACAACTAGATATATTGGTGACCTCAACACACAAATACAGTAACACTTGTCAAATTGCAAAATCCCCCAAGGAAAAAAAGACACCCAAAACACCTTCAGCCTGTGCATATTGACCTAATCAACCAGTGGGTAGCCAAGGATTGCCACATGTATTCTCTACTCTGCCCAATCAATGCTGGCTACAAAGTTTGGTCTTTCTGCTTATAAAACACTTGTTTACAAAACCAGGGTTGATTTGGGCTTCTCATAGAAAGTTTTGGGTGTTTTTCTGTACAACCAAAACAGCAAGAAGAGGATTGAGGATCGGTGCTTCTACACTGAAACCTATCTGGCCCTAAAGCAGACTGGGGATGTTCAATCCTTCCATATAGATAAATCTTTGTTTTTACTTTTCACTCAGGGCTAGGTATGAGTTGGTCAAGAAGGGGTCCAAAGATGGTGTAGCACCTTGTACAACTACCCAGTCCCAAACATATTCTATGGTAGTGCTTCTTGGTCTCTATGGTTTAGACTATTACCAGATGATCAAGGATTCCCAAAACAGCAAGACATTCCTTGATTTTCTCCAAACTGTCAAGGAATACTTGCAGATTAATAACTGTGATACAATCAACATTGTTATGTTGGATAATGTTGGGCTTCACAAAGTGGATTTAGTTGTGTCCAAATCCCCCATTAACAAAACCAACCACATCTCCAGCCACTGCCTTACTAATTGTCCAATGAGACTCCTCTTCCTTCCGCCCTATTCTCCATTTCTGAATCCAATTGAGGAGGTAATTGGGTGGACCAAGAATAAGGTGAAGAAAGACCTCTCTCAGGACACCAAAGGTCTCTTTAACATTCTTGAGGTCAGTCAATTTGATATGCCACCTGATGTGGTAGCGGCTTTTTACAAGCACTCCAAATTCTTTCTTTCCAAAGCTCTTGCTCCTGAGCCAATCAGATAAAAGGGTATTACTGGCTTTCATTGTTTTTAATAATTATATATACTCTATTTTTAATGAGACTTAAAGATAGTCTTTAAGGCTATAATGACACAACTTTATAGTATTATACTACTGATGCAAAAAAAACTCCAGTTGTTGCTTAAAAATAATAAATATTTCTAAAAAAGAGACAAGTATTTTTATTTTAATGCAGCAAAATTGTATAAAACACACCATTAACAATTAAATATAAAATGAAAAGATAAAACAATCTTAATTTTATTTAATTAAAAGTGAACCCTTTATTAGTATGCTGCACAGTAACTTTTTAAGCCACAGATCTGAACCTGTGAGCCATCATTGTATCCATCTTGATTTAGTTAACTGGTGCAACCTGGTATTAAGAACCAATGATATTCAACTATTTGTCAATAACTGTATGTCAGGATCACTCCTGACATAGCTCTGAATCAGGATCAAAGCAAAAATAAGTGCAGTCTAGTGCAAAAGGGAGAATCACAAAATGCCAGATTGAGATGCCACTGCTTCATTAAGCATGATGTCATGGTTGCATGAGATGACGTAATTCATGCAATCATATATCAGCTGTTAATTAATGGATGTCAGTTCCTAAACCCACATTCAAGAGCTCTTGATAGCACCTACAGTTTACTTTAATAAATTAATTCAGGTCAAAAATGCAAATTGAGAGCCAGATTTGAGCAAAATGCAATCCCCCTGCATGAACTCATGTTGCATTAAATAATGTCATCCGTGCAAGTTTATTTCAGCAAATAAGAAAGCAAAATGATTAATCAACCACTCATTTTAAAGCTCTTTTTATTTTGATCATCATTTAATAATGAATCAGTACCCATTAAGAGCCCACTTTGTGCGTAAAACCAACTGGAACACAAGATCTTGTAACTAATAAACTTCAAGTTTCGTTAATGCACAATCCACACAAGGGAAGAGACCAATCAGATAATTCCAAGAATTTGGGGATAAAAATATAGGGCAGTGTCATGCAGCCCTGAACAGTTCAGGAATAAAACCCAAACCTTGGCCATCAATCCTGGCACCAACCAATGGGGATCTGGGACCCAGACCACATAGTTTGGGCCAGACTATTACCAAACCTAACTACCCAGCTGTCACGGCCATAGTTTTCCCAGGTGTGGCTTGGACAAAGCACCACCACCTGTGGAAACCCAGCCCAAAGCCCCGCCTACTTGTGGCAATTGTAGATTTAAGTCTAACAATTGATCACAAGTGGGTGGTGATGCAGGAAATTGGGCCCAAGTGGGGTGTGGATGCCCTACACCCAATTTTTCTCACCTTGACCTGCTGGTCAACAAATCCTGGCCTCAAAGGAGGTCAGGTAACAGCTTACAGAACCAACATTGGTGATATCTGTAAGCTGTCTATATGTTGTATTCAAGGAGGCCACCTCATCAAGATGCACCCAAAGGCTTTAAGTAATAATTGTCCCCGCCAAACTACCTTGGTAGTTTGATATTTTTCCCAAATAAAATATCTTGCCTCATGATTCAATTATTCCAATATTTCCCAATCATATTTTAAATGACCATATTGCTATATTCTGCCTTCTCACCTCTGCAATTTCCTGGGAATCTTCCTCCTCCTGACAAAATAATTCCTGAAACCCGTGGAATTGAATGTGAACCTATCTATGCTGCTAATTCTTTGACTTTGAGCCAAATTAAGGTCTTCCTGATGTATCTGTACATAATCTTCTGTTGTACCTTTCCTTATTCACTCTTCAAGGGTTACCATTTCCAAGTAAACACACATTGTCTCCTCCTCATTGGTAATTTCATCCTCATTTGGGTGTACATTCCTCATTTGATTGATTACAACAAGCTCTTACTCTACTTCACCCTGACACCAGTCTAAAATTAGACCTTGAGGAAGACTTAAGCACATTTCCCCTCCTGATAGTAATCCATTGGCCACAACCAGAAATTGGCAATCCAGACCCAGATAGTAGAAGAACAAAGGTTTGATTTTATTCCAATTGCCTGATTTTAGTCTTCATTACCCAGACTTTTGATATTCTCCATTCCCTGCTTTCACTCCCACTTGCAAAACTGTGCACAGTGGGAGATACTATAACTAAACACCCTTTGAATATTTGATAGCTTAAGCTATCATTAAAGTTCTACCCAAGCCTGCTATCTATTTTCCTTATTCCATTATAGAAAGTAAGTTCTGCTGTGTCTATACAGCTGGGCTTTATAATGTACTACAACACATTTTAAGATTGGGTCAAGCTATTTTGCAAATCATATTCAAAAGCAAAAAATTCAAATTCTAAACAGGTCAATGCTTGAAACATATAATCTAGTGAACAGTCTGCATTGGTTAAATCAAGTTTTGCTTCATTTAAATATTTAGTACCTGAATGGAGTTGGTATATACAATTAAATAAGCAACTTTTAAATATATAATTTAAATGACTAGTATTCAAGTTTACACAAATACTGTTTTATTATTATCTAGAAATTTTTTATGTTGATTGTCATGAATGACATTTCAATACTTGTATTGAAAACCCAAGAGTCAACGCCTAGTCCCCTGAAGGCAGATCAGACCCCCCAGGACAGTCCAGGACCCGCCAATCTGATAAGTCACAGACTTGAATTGTTGAATTACTCTGTGGCCCTCCAGTCTAATACTGAAGATTCCCTGAATGGTTGCCAGATTGCCACCAAACTGGCGCCACTGAAGACCCATGCCTACGCAGGTGATGTGGTCTGCCTAAAGGAGGCTGGGGAAAGACCCATCACTAGACCTGCCAACAAACACCAGCTTTTGCCAGTTGCCAGTCCAAAAAAAGTATTGTAATTGGCTAGCTCAGGTGACGTGGTGAACAACAACGGCAAAACAAAACATTGCCACTTCTGTTCCCCAGAGTCAGTCCAGCCAAGACCCGCCAAACCAGTGCCACTGAGGGCCCAGACCTATGCAGAAGCCGTGGCTTGGACAAGACCCACTATTAGCCCTGTCAATAAGCACCCACTGCTGCTGGTCCCTAGTCCAGAAAGGGGAATGCAATTAGGCCGCTCAGGTGACATGGTGAACCAAAGCGGCAAAATTAAGCATTCCTGTTTACCAGAGTGTGCCTGACCAGGACCTGATGCCCTCTAGACCCCAAGCCAATATCCATGCCCTACCAGTGAACCGCTCATGGACCCAAAGCCTGTAAAAGGCAAAGAAGCAAATTCACATAGTATAAAAATACTGGCGGTGTGGTGATGACCACATTGTCATTTTCAATAATAAAGTTTTATGAACCTTTGGTTCAAAAAAATCTTATCCTATCTAGTTTTAGTGATCTTCCACCTTAACTCTGGCCAAGTAGACAACCAGGCAACCAAACCCTTCAGAGACCAACCTGCTGAACCGCCCCAGGCATTATACCGTCCCCTGGGAGCCCCCTTTGGACCTGTGCACTTTACTGAGTACCCTCTAAACCCAGCCTATGCCAAGTTCAACTTGGAAAACATACTCCTTGCCAACCCCCTGGCAAGAACTAGAGAAACCAAAACAATAGGTAGAGAAGGAAAGTGGTATGTTAGGCCGCCCAGATTGTTCAAAGAAAAGTTCAATTACCTGCCAGTGTATTTTGTTCCCATGACCCCATCTGTAACCCCTAGGATGGACCACCCTCTGAAACCTACCGCCACAGCCAAGACCACCTCTACCTAACTGTTTGGAGTACTCTACATTAATTTGAAAGGATTGGTGGATTCCATGGTCCCCAACTCCGGACCCTGGTCCTTGCTTGGGCAATCTATATCTTACATTATCAAGTTAGCACCCATTCTATGGTGAGCCTTACCCGCCAGCTTGGCTGCACCACACCCCAAGCCGCCCAATGCCTCTACCTATGACTGGATTCTTGACATTATGACAATAATCTACAAACACTGTAACCTGGGCCCCAAGATATTGTTAACACTTGGGGCAACTTGTATGATTTTTTTTGTGATAATCACTTATTACACCCATAAGGCAATTACCTCCCTGATACTCTCATGGATGAAGAACCAACCTGCCAAAGAATTGAAAGACCCTGCACCTGGTGCAGAACCCCCAAACCCAGCCGCATCACAAGTGCAAAATGTGATAGTAAACTAGACCACAACAACAAGGTGAATATGCCCCAGATGGGCAAGCTCACCTTAGAAGAAGCTTGCTAAGCCATGCCTGTCCTCCACCTCCACTTCTTTCAGGATACCAGGAGTACAGTGGAGCTCTAGCAGGTGAGGGAGGAGTTGAAGCAGGTACTGGCATGGCCCACAAAATGATGGGACCTAACTTTACCAGGTAGGAAAGGGCCTTCCCAGCCACAGCCCAAGGTCCAGCCACTGGCAAGGCAGAGTCAAAGAATCCTGTGAGTGCAAGGTAAAGTACTCCTAGGAATTGACTACTCTAGCCAGTAGCGTCAGAAGTGGGGGGTTGAGATGGCTGGTTTGGGTGTCAGGGGCGGTTCTATGGGGACCAAGTAGGCGGCAGGATTGTTGTACTTCCCGTTGAAGATCAAAGGGTAGATGGTGATTGCTTTGCTGTCACAGACACTTTGATGGGGTTCCTTGGGAGCGTTTGGGTGGGTTTACCACTGAACGTCTTCCAATGTCCAGGGTTTGTGGTCAGGGTTGGCGGGGTACTCAGTGAAATGCACAGGGCCAAAGGGAGCATTGGGTGGGTGGTAGTAGTCAAAGGCTTTGTTTTTATCAACTGGAATATGACTATCTAACCCAGTAGATGGATGCTGATGCTTGGGTGTATGCAGATGGAAGAGTATCAAAAATAGATATAGAAAAAGATTGATTAACCAAAGGTTCATAACAACTTTATTTGATAAGGATGACAATACAGAATTTTTTCAAGTGCTTCTGATTTATATACTTACTCACATAAAGGTGCCTCTGGGTAATTTTCTGATGCTATCTGTGTGGCAAGGCTTGGCATCTCAGGTTCTGCTGTTTGGTTGGCTGCTTCATGGTTATCTTTGGGGTTTTCAGGAAAAGTTGTTTGGCTTTTTGATGATCCATCTTGGCTTGGCTGATCATTGATTTTGGTAGATTTGGCTTCTGGGGTTTTGTGGTTTTTTACAATTTGATCACTATTTTTGGACTGGCTTGACAGGCTCTCTTGAGCCCAAAGAACTTGATTAAAAAAGGGGTCCCCAATTGGGGACCCCAAATTACTTAATGGAGGGTGGGCTTGATCTGGGTTTACTGGGCAGCTAAAAATAGCCTGCCCAGGCCCAGCCAAACCCACCAAGGCTTGGGCGTAGCTTTTGGGGCCCAAAGCAGGCCCCTCAGCTACCACCAGGACAGGAATGGTTCCTGCACCTGGATTTGCTTTGAAAAGCAAAAATCCAGGTGCAGGCAAATCTCCCCCACCTGCTAGCCCTGCCTGGTGGCTAGGAGCGGGTTTGATTCCCGCCCAGGGCCTCAAAGCTGTTACTTTTGTAACAACTTCCAAACCAATGCCAACACCTACCCCAGTGACACTGAGAAAGTCTTGGGTGTGGCTACCATGTTATCAGGAGATGCACTGGATTGGGTGAAAACGCCACCACTGAAGATGTTGAATTTTGCCTTGACTATTTGAGATTTGAGGCCAAACTCATGAGCACTGGCAATGACCAAGACACCAGATATTATGCGCTGAACTCTCTATTAGAGATCCGTCAAGAAAACCGCCCTATCCAAGCCTATATCAATGAATTCCTTAAACTTAAGACACACACCCAACTTGAAGATGAATTATCTGCCATTATCTTCAGAAAGGGAGTTAATTCAGCCATGAAAGACTTGTTGAAGCACCACCTGCCTACACTGAGCCTGGAGGAACTACTACCCCTATGCAAAGGCCTGATTCTAAACCAAGAAGGACAGAACTTGTACCCTGCCCAATCCAGCAGGGCCATGACGCCCAATCAACCAGGAATGTCCCCTGACAAGTTACAATGCCGCTATTGAGATGAGTTGTGTTTCTATTGTCACAAGGCCAGACACCTAACCAGAGCATGCCCTAAGAAGAATACACCTCCTGTATTCTTGGCACAAATAAACACCTCTGCACAATCTTATAAATTCATCCAAGTAACCATAGACCGTGCGGGGATCAAGCACCATATTAAGGCCTTTATTGACATGGGAGCTGATGAAAGCTTCATTGACACCAACCTGGAAAAGGAACTAGGATTAACAGCTTCAGAGCGCAGCCTACAAGTAACCATGGGAAAAAGTTCTCTGGACACTGGCTACAAATGCAAACAGGAACTTCCTTTGACAATTGAACAGAACGTGTATCTGGCCCCCTTGATCCTCTTGCCGGGATTGCCATATCCTCTAGTACTGGGCAACTCATGTTCCAACAGACATGGCCTGATTCTAAACTATTGTTAGCAGACCACCACTTTGGGACAACCTGAGTCTTGTGATATTGTTCCATTCTGTATAAGCCATGGCAGAGCACCAAACAACAGACTCCTAACCATAAAGATGGAACCCAGCGTTGGGACACTACCCACCGCCTTGCAGAAGTGGGGCCATGTATTTAGCAAAGAAAAGGCCACAAAACTACCCAGCCACTCAATCTACGACCACGCTATAGACCTGCTACCAGGTACCCAACCACATCACGGCCCCATCTATAGCTGCAATCACTGCGAGCAAGCGGCCTTGAAAGCTTATCTGGAAAATATGACAAAAAAGGGCTTCATCCAAGTGTCAAAGGCCCCCTGCTTGTCACCCATGCTGTTTGTAGGGAAGAAAGATGGCAGGATGTGTCCCTGCGTGAGCTACCAGAAGCTGAATGATATTACTGTGAAGAACCAATATCCCATCCCCAATGCTGACAACTTTTGCGACGTATTAACTGGAGCCCAGGTGTACTCAAAAATTGAGCCAAGAGACGCTTTCAACCAGATCAGAATTAAGGAAGGGGACAAATACAAGACAGCCTTCAAAACCAGATATGGGTTGTACAAATACCTAGTAATGCCATTTGGCCTATGCAACGCCCCCAGCACTTTCCAAAGGATGATCAACACTGTCCTAGGTGAATATCTTGACCACTTTTGTGTTGCGTACTTAGACAACATCCTCATCTACAGCAAGAATCACAAGGAACACCTACACCAACTGGACCTTATACTCAAAAAACTCTCCCAAGCAAACTTACATGCCAAGCTTAAGAAATGCAAATTCTTCCAGTCTGAGGTTTATTTCCTGGGATACGTAGTGAAGACCAGCGGGTTTGCAATAGCACAGGACAAAGTAGAAGCAATAACGTCTTGGCCGATGCCCAAATGTAGGAAAGATGTGAGAAGTTTTTTGGGCCTGGCAAACTATTGCAGGGATTTCATCCAAAAAATTTCTCTCACAACCCTGCCCCTGACCTGCCTGTGCTCTGACAAGGTCACCTTTGTCTAGACTCCAGAATGCACCACCGCTTTCAAGACCCTGAAACTTGCCTTCACCTCTGCCCCTGTCCTGGCCATGCCCAACCCATCCAAGCCTTTTGTGCTAGAAACCAACATGTCCAACTTTGCGGTGAGAGGGGTCCTTCTTCAGGAAGGAGGGGATGGCATGCTACATCCTGTAGCATATTACTCCAAGAAGATGCTCCTTCCAAAGAAAACTACCCAATCTACAACAAGGAGATGCTTGCTATAATGAAGACCTTGAAACATTGGTACCAGTACTTATGTGGCGCCAAGTTTCTAGTAAAAGTTCTAATCAACCACAAGAACCTGGTTTACTTTAAACCCAGACAGCTGAACCAAAGGCAGGCCAGATGGGCCTTAGAACTGGCCAACCACATTTTGACCATCAATTATAAACCCGGAAAAGTGAACATGGTACCTGACACCCTGAATAGAAGAGCTTGTCACGGTAGATTTCATAATGCTGGGTATTGTCTGTCTAAGTAAGAAGGCTTAGAAGGCCAGAAAACCTGTATCAAAATTGACCAAGTTAACAGATTTAAACCAAACAGTCAATTGAAAATGGATCACAGCTGCTCCAGTCTACCAACTGAAACCAGCTCCCCCTTTCAAACTGACATTGATAAATTGACGTAATATGAGGGTCACCCAATATGAGCTTGTTAATCAGTATGGTTGTCAGAAACTAGTCACACAAGGGTTCTTTGCAACCTGGACCAGATACTTACTTGACAATGTGAAAGGAATAGGAGGTCAAGACTCAGGTGATATTGCTTAGTCAATTTTTCTGATATATATTGAATAGTTTTCCCTGTTTCAACTCTAAGAGTTGAGTCCTCCTAAATTTACTCAATAAAAATCATTTATCCCAATTTCTAATTTTTGATTTTAAAAAAATGCATCCTGTGATTGGATTGTTGCGGTATATCCCGTACAATCTGACTCTGAACCAAATCATTTCTGGAAGATGGGGCCCTGCAACTGGAACTTTGTTGTTGGTGCCTCCCAATGTCAATTTCATGCCAGCCAATTTTGCAGCTCCTCCCCCCATTCTTGAAAATGAAAATTGTGTCAATTCTCAATGCCCAGAATTTTATGCTGAAGATGCATTGATGCTTTCCCAGGTCATTTATCTTGGACTACTTTGGTTAGGACTAATTGTTCTACTTAATCCTGGAGTTACAATTGGAAATTTCACAAAAAAAATATATGAAGCCGCGTTGGTGGTTAATCATTAATTCTATGTGGATTTGGGTGGTAATTCCCCATCACTTAGAAACAGCTTCATATTATCCAGAGATTTCCATCACATTACTCAACTCTTTTACTTCTGAGTTTTTGGAAGCAGTTTGTCATGAATTCATGTTTCTTTTCTCCTGCTCCATTGAGAGATCTGCGTTTACCATGTTTATTTTCATCAGTTCATTTCTGAGTTTTCAGTTTGGGCTTTTCTTTAATTTGTGGTTTCCATCTCTGGTTGCAGTTGTTGAGACTGGATTCTCTGTTTCCTATTTCTGTCATGTCATGTCATTTTAGTGTCTGGATTATTTTCCTGCTCCATCCACTGATGAAATTTCCTGTGAAGTTTTGTCAGCATTATCATTTTATTCTGGCTTGAGCCTTAGTCACAAATCCCAAGTTTATCATGTGATGACAAAGGTTTCTGAAGATGCTTGTGAATGGTTGTTGTCCGTGGTGGAGCGCAATCCACGTGTTTTAACTGAGAGTGCATCTTTATGCCCTTTGTTAAAAAATTTGTGTGTATCTATTGAGGAGCTCAAAGTATATTGTAAGCTGTACGCCTTCCATCAGGGTACAACTCCGCTTTTGGTATTCCTTCCTCAGTTCCTTACCTACTGCTGTACAATTGATGTTCCTGAAGTGAATAAACTCTCAGCGTTGTGGTTAGCAGTTGACCAGACTGCCCAGGATTTGGCGGTTTGGGATTCTCTGTTAACCACAACTGAGGCCCTGGTAAGCCAAATTCTTTCTCTGGTCTCAAATCTGTCTACTTCCAAACAAGGTATATTGGTAATTGAGGATAAACCTACTGCGCCCTCCTGGTTCTCTGGTCCTTGCTCCGCGGTAGTCCCTCCCAACCAAAGCCAAGATTGTTCTCCCCCTAGCTTTTCTCAGCTGCAATTGGCAGTGGTGAAAAAACCCATCAATGTAAAGGAGGCCCCCGTAATGTCTGGTCCTGATAGTTCCTTGGTGATGCTTCAGCACGTTGTACCTGCAAAATCTTCTGTGATTACGTCCAAAGAGTTGCCCCTTGTTTCTATTAATTGTGATAACCCCGTTCTTCCAGCTGCTGTCCAAGAAATGATTGAGCGTTACTTCCAGTAGCATCCTGCCTCCTTAGATGCCGTCTGTACTGCCAATGAAAAACAAGACCCTGCCAAGATTGCTACCTTTGCTGCAAATAAATCTACTTCTGGTTACTTCTTGTTCTATGGTAGCATTGATAATGGTCAGACTATCTATCAGCCAGCTATTTTGTTGGAAACAGGTGCTTCCAAAAATTTCATGAGTGTGGAGACTGCCAACTTGCTACAACTCAAGTACCACCTGGGAATGCTTGTTAGGGGTGGTAACTGTCAGATGTTTCCCTCGTTCCAGCTGAAGAAGCCAGTTACTTTTGTAGTTGCAGGTCAGTCTTTTACTGCAAGGTTTTTTATTTGCTCTACCCTGATGTATCCTATTATTTTGGGAGTGAGTTGGTGAAGAGATAATAATGTATCAACCTTACTGGGGAAAAATGAGCTGCAGGTGGAACACTCTTTGGGTATAACTATTTGTATTCCGCTGTTGGATATGTCTAAATCAGAGCAATCATCACAGACCATACAGTTGTTTCTTGTCCCTGGACCCATAAGTTTGGATTTACCGGCATGCTTGCAACCCTGGTCCACAACATTTGACACCACCAGAGGCAAGGTCCTTCCCAAGGACACTCATTTTGACTTTGACTTTAAGGTTACTGTTGATCTTATTAGAATTGCATCTCTTATTTACCCTTTAATCTTGAAGGAAGACACATGTTTGGAAGAGTGGACTTGTGACATGTTGGCAAAAGGATACATTTTTAAGCAGGCTTTTTCAATCTACTCCCTGTTATTGTGTGTTCAGAAGTCTGATTGGTCCCTTTGTCCTTGTGTTGACTACAGGAATTTGAATAACATTACAATTCTGGATCCTTATCCTTTACCCCTCAAAGCACAGATCTCTAGGTGTGTTGAGAAGGCCAAGGTATTCTCAAATCTGGATCTGTTGAATGCTTTCAATCAAATCAGGATTGCAGAAGGAATGGAATGGTTAACAGCATTCAGAACCAAGAAGGGTATCTTCCAGTTCCGTTTAATGCCTTTTGGATTGAAGAATGTCCTGGCTTGTTTTCAGCGGTTAATTGATTCAGTCCTGGGGGATCTCCTATGTGTTTGTGCCATCGCATATATGGATGATATCTTGGTATTTTCTCCAGATGAGGAGTCCCATAAGGCCCATTTGTTGGCAGTTGTAGAGCGTATTCTCCAAGCAAACTTGATCATCAAAAGGAGTAAGTGTGAATTCTTTAAACGTAAGGTTACCTTTCTGGGTAATATTATCTTTGAGAATGGCCACACCATTGCCCCTGACAAGGAAGCTGCGGTTTGAGAGTATGCTACGCCTGTGACAGTATCCCAACTTCATAGTTTCTTGGGTACATGTACGTTCTTGAAGAAATTCACCCCCCACTTGTCTGAGGTGGCCACCCCTTTATATTTGGCTAGTGGAAAGACAACTTTAGTCTGGACGCCTGAGTGCGCAAGTGCCTTCTCAGCAGTCAAGGCTCTTTTGTTGTCCTCCCCAGTGTTAAGACATGTGGATCCTGAGCTTCCTTTTGTGGTTTCCACTGATGCATCTAAATACACTGTGGCTGGTGTGCTGTTGAAGACAGCTAGTGACGGGATTGAGAGACCTGTAGGGTATTTCTCCCAGAAGATGGAGTCTTGTGAATGCAATCACATGATTTACAACAAGGAATTGTTGGCTGTTGTGGAATTGTTGAAGCATTGGCATCACCATCTCATGTTGGCACGTCATCCATTTGTAGTAAGAACTGATCACAAAGCTCTTCTATATTATCAACAACCCAGGGTTTTATCAGGTTGTCAATCCAGATGGCATGGTGACCTGTCAAGATACAATTTCCGCTACAAGTTTATTAAGAGATCTGAAAATCACTTGGCTGATGCACTAAGCAGGAACCCTTTCCATCTCCCAGATGCTAGTATGAATGCCAAGTTTAACACACATATTATGATTCCAGACAAGGCTGTGGTGCCTTTTGTATTGCCTCCAATGGCTACGTTGGCTACCATGTCCTTAGCTGAGGGCACAGACCTGGACTTGTATTCCAAGGTCAAGTTTCTGCAACCTTTGTCCAAAAGCTATGATAGGCTATTAGAGCTAGCATGCGCAAACCCAGTGGGTCAGCCTCAGGGTTATCATAAGATTGGTTCAGTCCTATATCATCAAGGTTGCTTGTGGGTTCCTGAGGACACTATTTGGGATGAAATCATGGAGGCTAATCATACCTGTTCAACAGCTGGTCATCCAGGGAAAAACAAAACAGTGGAACTAATCTGCTGCCAGTTTTCCTGGAAAGGTTTACTGTGCAGGTAGCAGCCTTTGTTTGAGATTGCCTGGTATGTGTTTGATCCAAGGCCAGTCAGAACAAGACAACTGGTTTACTGGTTCCACTACAGCCTGATGCGGGACCCTGGACGTCTATGTTGGTGTATTTTATCAGTGAGCTTCCCAATTCCAATGGGTTTAACGCAATTATGGTGGTAGTTGATTGTTTCACAAAGATGGCACACTTTGTACCTTGCTCAACCACAATTACTTTGCTGGTTACAGCTAGGTTGTTTGTGAATAGAATCTTTTCCTTACATGGCATCCCAATGGAGATTGTGAGTGACCGCGGGCCTCAATTTATTGCTCAGTTCTGAAAAGCCTTTACTGGAATTCTTGGAATCAAATTATTTTGTCCACAGCCTTTCAAGCCTTATCTGATGGACAAACGGAGAGGGTAAACCAAATTTTGGAGGTCTACCTACGTTGCTACACTAATGCGCAACAAGATGACTGGTGTGATAATCTACCCATGACAGAGTTCACATATGATAACACCCTGCACACGTCAACTCAAGTATTGCCATTTTATGGCAATGTGGGTTACAATCCTTCTTGCAACATGGGTCCTTGTTTGGTTAACAACGTGGAAGCTGCAACTGATCAAGCCGCTGTATTGAAGCAGGTCCATCAGGAGCTCCAAGTTACTCTTGCCGCCGCCGTGACAACTTACAAGAAATATGCAGATTATAAGCGCCAGGAGGGTCCAACTTACAGGCCAGGTGATCTGGTCATGGTTGATGCTTGCAATATGAAACTTAAGGTTCCCTGTTGTAAATTAGGTCCCAAGCAAGTTGGTCTCTTCAAGGTAGAACGTCATATTGGTCCCTCTTCCTATCAGCTAGATTTACCTCCTGCTTTCAAGATTTTCCACACCTTCCATGAATGTCTTCTTACTCCCTTCAAAGGAACAGAGACTCCTTCTTCCCAACCCATTCTTTTGGAAAGTGAACCTGAGTATGAGTTAAATTGTATTCTGGCTTCCTGCAAGAATTGCTGCCATTTGGAATAATTTGGTGTCTTAGAAAGGTTATCCTGATTCTGAAAACTCCTGAGTTCCCCACTACAATTGTTCAAATTCCTCAGATCTGATCTGTGAGTTCTTCAAGCGCAATCCACTGCTATTGGTCACCCTGAACTTACCTTAGCCGCAATGAAACTCCCACCTGCCCATAAGAATTTTTCCTTATCTCATATCCCAGATGATGGTATTGTGCTCAGGGCTAAAGCGGAGGGTAATGTAACAGTAGATTCCATAATGCCGGGTATTGTCTGTCCAAGTAAGAAGGCTCAGAAGGCCAGAAAACCTGTATCAAAATTGACCAAGTTAACAGATTTAAACCAAACAGTCAATTGAAAATGGATCACAGCTGCTCCAGTCTACCAACTGAAACCAGCTCCCCTTTCAAACTGACATTGATAAATTGACGTAATATGAGGGTCACCCAATATGAGCTTGTTAATCAGTATGGTTGTCAGAAACTAGTCACACAAGGGTTCTTTGCAACCTGGACCAGATACTTACTTGACAATGTGAAAGGAATAGGAGGTCAAGACTCAGGTGGTATTGCTTAGTCAATTTTTCTGATATATATTGAATAGTTTTCCCTGTTTCAACTCTAAGAGTTGAGTCCTCCTAAATTTACTCAATAAAAATCATTTATCCCAATTTCTAATTTTTGATTTTAAAAAAATGCATCCTGTGATTGGATTGTTGCGGTATATCCCGTACAATCTGACTCTGAACCAAATCATTTCTGGAAGATGGGGCCCTGCAACTGGAACTTTGTTGTTGGTGCCTCCCAATGTCAATTTCATGCCAGCCAATTTTGCAGCTCCTCCCCCCATTCTTGAAAATGAAAATTGTGTCAATTCTCAATGCCCAGAATTTTATGCTGAAGATGCATTGATGCTTTCCCAGGTCATTTATCTTGGACTACTTTGGTTAGGACTAATTGTTCTACTTAATCCTGGAGTTACAATTGGAAATTTCACAAAAAAATATATGAAGCCGCGTTGGTGGTTAATCATTAATTCTATGTGGATTTGGGTGGTAATTCCCCATCACTTAGAAACAGCTTCATATTATCCAGAGATTTCAGTCACAGAGCTGACCTGATCCGTTCCTCTACAGAAACCAAGGACCACAACACTCATGTACTCCTTGACCCTGCCAGCCTAGGCATCCAACTGATGTAAATGAAGATCATGGCCCACAAACCTGACATAATTGAGGCGCAGAAACAAGACAAATATTCAGCAGAACTTTTTGCCAACTTGACCTCAGACCCAGAGAGCCGCCACCACAAAAAAGAATTCTCGCTAAAAGGATCCACCTTGTTATTACTTACCGGATCTATGTACCAGAAGGTGAAACAAGGAACAAGGTACTCATTGACTATCATGACTCAAAGATGGCCGGCCACCCTGGCAGACTCAAGACACTCCAAGGAGTTAAGAAGAATTACACTTGGCCCCAACTGGACAAAGACGTGGCTGCCTACATTGAAGTCTGTGAGACGTGTGGAAGAACCAAAACCTGTTGATCCAAACCTGAAGGCCTGCTAAGACCACTAGACATACCAGCGGGACCCTGGAAGTCTGTTTAAATGGATTATATTGTAGAACTACCCCCCTCCAATTTGTTCAACACCATCCTGGTCATGGTAGATAGGTTTGCTAAGATGTCCTACTTTGTTCCTACCACCACCCACTGCACCGCTGCAGAGACAGCTAGACATTTTCACAACCGCATCCTAACCCAACATGGCACTCCATCAGAAATTATCACTGATAGGGGCCCTCAATTCACCTCAAATCATTGGACTCAAGTGATGAAGGACTTAGGGGTAAAACACTGTGTATCCACCTCATATCACCCACAGACTGACAGCCAGACTGAACAAGTGAAACAAATACTTGAACAATATCTATGATGCTATGTCAACGCTGGCCAAGACAACTGGGCTGAGATGCTACCCATGGCACAGTATGCCTACAACAGAAAAGACCATGCATCTACTGGAATGTCCCCCTTCAAAGCCAATTATGGTTTTGAACCATCTTGGGACCCCAGTATTGGTAGTAAGGAAATAAACCCATCAGGAAAAACCTGGATTGAACAGATACACAACACCCAACAAACCTGTCTTAAGAACCTGACCTTTGCAGTCCAGACTTATAAGTCTTTTGCTGACAAAAAAAGGACCCCTGGGAAGCCGTTGAAGGTAGGAGACAAAGTCTACTTGGACTCTCAAAACGTGCCCCTGACTGTCCCCTGCCAGAAGTTAGTCCACAGAAGAAGTGTCCCCTGCAGGATCACCAAACTAGTAGGTGAAGTAGCATTTGAACTAGAATTACCCCCCTTGTGGAAAATACATAACATCTTCCACTGCGCACTTCTATTCAAGAAAGAAGGGAAATCCCTCCCCCACCAGAAACTCAAGACTGTCCCTCCTCCCATCCAAGCAGGACGCTCTGAAGAATACAAAGTTGAATATGTTCATGAAGACTGTACCCACTATAAAACTCTCCAGTACTACGTCAAGTAGAGGGTATATCCACCCAAGGAAAGCACCTGGGAACCATTAAGCAACCTACCCAACGCCCAACAAGAAATCCAACAATACCTTGGGAAGAAGGCCAGGAAGGAAGGGACCCCCAGGAAGGAAGGGGATGATGTCATGAATGACATTTCAATACTTGTATTGAAAACCCAAGAGTTGAACCCCAGTCCCCTGAAGGCGGATTAGACCCCCCAGGACGGTCCAGGACCCGCCAATCTGATAAGTCATAGACTCAAATTGTTGAATTACTCTGCAGCCTGCCGGTCTAATACTGAAGATTCCCTGGATGGTTGCCAGATTGCCACCAAACTGGCGCCACTGAAGACCCATGCCTACACAGGTGATGTGGTCTGCCTAAAGGAGGCTGGGGAAAGACCCATCACTAGCCCTGCCAACAAACACCAGCTGTTGCCAGTTGCCAGTTCAAAAAAAGTATTACAATTGGCCAGCTCAGGTGACGTGGTGAACAACAACAGCAAAACAAAACATTGCCACTTCTGTTCCCCAGAGCCAGTCCAGCCAAGACCTGCCAAACTGGTGTCACTTAGGGCCCAGACCTATGCAGAAGCCGTGGCTTGGACAAGACCCACTATTAGCCCTGCCAATAAGCACCCACTGCTGCCGGTCCCTAGTCCAGAAAAGGGAATGCAATTAGGCCACTCAGGTGACATGGTGAACCAAAGCAGATAAATTAAGCATTCCTGTTTGCCAGAGTGTGTCCAACCAGGACCTGATGCCCTCCAGACCCCAAGCCAAGATCCATGCCCTACCAGCGAGCCGCCAATGGACCCAAAGCCTGCAAAAGGCAAAGAAGCAAATTCACATGGTATAAAAACACTGGCAGTGTGGTGATGACCACATTGTAATTTTCAATAATAAAGTTTTATGAACCTTTGGTTCAAAAAAATCTTACCCTATCTAGTTTTAGTGATCTTCCACCTTAACTCTGGCCAAGTAGACAACCAGGCAACCAACCCCTTCAGAGACCAACCTACCAAACTGCCCCAGGCATTATACCGTCTCCCGGGAGCCCCCTTTGGACCTATGCACTTTACCAAGTACCCTCCAAACCCAGCCTAATCAGAGTTTGACTTGGAGACCATCCTTATTGCTGACCACTTGAAAAGGGCTAAAGAGACCAAATACATAGAACACAAAGGAAAGCGGTACAAAGTGCCACCCCTATTTTTCAAAGACAAGTACAATTATCTGCCTGCCTACTTTGTTCCCATGACTCTGCCCTTAACCCCACAACCCAACTGCCCAATGGAGACCCCCACCGCTGCAGAGACCACCTCCACCCAACTTTTTGGAGTACTCTACATTACTTTGAAAGGATTGGTGGATTCCATGGTCCCCAACTCCAGACCCTGGTCCTTGCTTGGGCAATCTATATCTTACATTATCAAGTTAGCACCCATTCTATGGTGGGCCTTACCCGCCGGCTTGGCTGCACCACACCCTGAGCCGCCCAATGCCTCTACCTATGACTGGATTCTTGACATTGATGTACTGATTTAAATTAAAAAAATAAAGTTGCAAAAGAAAGAAATTTTATTCTAGGAACGCAATTGCAAGTGATATGGAGTTATTTAGGGAATTATATCCCAAAATATTGTTTTCTGAAATTGTTTATATCTGGGACCACATGCTCTTCTGGACGTGGTGGATAATTTTTGAGCCAATTGCAAGTGGGGCGGCTCTCATCACCCCAGTAGTGGCAGAGCGTCTTATAAAAGGCAACTGATAGAGGTAATCAGTGAGGAGATTCTTCTCTCCAGGTAAAGAATACCCACAAACTGAAGCTAATGCAAAGCAGCTGTATAGGACATGCTCCATGGTCTTAAAGCCCTGTGGGGTCTTCTGTTTTTCTAATTCTAGGCAACAGACGTCAAATTGTGCTGGGATGTCCTCCAGCTTCTTAACATTTGCTTTTAGATGCAATACAACAAAATTAATAGGTAAACTGCTATTTGGATCCTTTGACTGGTATACAATTCTGAGAGCATGCAAATACTTTTATTTGTTGCCACTAGGCAGCTTATGTAGCCAGTGTTAGAAAATTTAAAAATTATCCTGGCCAAGGCTTGGCTGCTCATGCTTCACAGAAAGAAATAATTAAATGTTTCATCCTATTCATGATGATGGTATCCCATTCTTGATTTGAAATTAATTTTATGAATTCATTGAAAATTGCTGCTTTTAAAAATTCATTTGATATTTGAAATTTCATTTTTTTCAGGTTTGTTTCATATGCATTCATATTTACAAAAGGAAATCTTTCAATCCATTTGAAAATATATTCATTGTAATTCATTTTAAGTTCCTTTGGATTTTATTCATTTCTGTCATGAATGACATTCCTCCCAAAAGATATATTAAACTTCAGTTGGCAGAATTAAACCTGGAACCCTCCCCTAACACATTCATAGATTCTGCAGGCACTCAGGCCTCCTGCTCGTATTTTTTGCGGCTAACCAATGAGCAAGCAGGGCCAGTCAGCTGTTTGAAACTGATTAATCATGTTAATTTGCAGCTGGACTTTACTGATGTCTCTTCACTTGCAAATAAAAACCATATGATGATGATTAATTTAGTTCCATCTAGATTGCTGAAGGCATCTAATCAACATATTTTCACTTCTGTCATAGCTGATGGGCCATCAGAAAATGAAATTGCTGTTCAGACTGAAGGGTCAAATTACAAAGCTGATGCCAATGATTGGGAAAAATTCAAAGTGTCTTGGCCGTGGGTTTTACAGTCAGCTAATGATAAGCAAGCAACTCCAGAAAATACCTGACTTGTTAAGTTAGAGACAACTCAGCTGATGCCTGCCAAGGAACCCAAAGCCATGAATGACAGGAACAAGATGGAAAATGATGAAGCCATTATTGGACAATCAACGGCCTTTTAGATTGAGGCCATCTCACTAAAGTAAATAGCGTGTCATGGGGTGCACCATGACTCCAGAACTCTTGGGCCAGAAGAACTGAGAAAAACTCAGTTAACATGTGAAGAGTCGAGCAGAACTGAGAAAACAGAATGTTATTTAAACCCAGAAGCCGCCTGTAAAAATGGTATCACCATTCTGAAATAAATAGGTTAATGGAGCCATGGTTCTACCATTTTATTATGTACTTAGTTTTGGTTGTTTTTCACTACTCTTCTGTTCTAACAGAAAATTCTGGCCCACCAGCCCACCTGAATAAGGAAGCCTTTGAAACCCTGCCCGTGTTTTATTGTCCACCAGGTGCACTATACAGCTGGTACACATCTCAGAGTATCCCCTCAAACCAGATTACTGCCACAACATCTATGATTACTCACTCTCGGGAAAGTAATTCCCCAACTAATCATTAAGTCAGTGGCACTCTTATTAATTGCCCATCTAACATGGGGATCAAACCTTTTGAGTCCTAAATGGAACATTACTAGGACAAGCCCCATGACATACATGGAAAACATGTGGCTTCCCATGATACTATATAATCCTCTAAATTCCTATCAATAAAGTTTATTATCTTCTTTAAAATTTCCCTTTATTTTTTTTGTATACTTCTCAGAAGTATATACTCAACACTATTCTTTATTCAGTAGGTTAGAAGTTGTAACTTTTGAACTTATAGGTTCAAGTGGCTAGATTGGTCTCAAATTTAACACATTAAGTTGAAGTTATGTGAATCAGTTTTTTTGGCAGAAATCACTTTGAAAATCATCACTTTTCAGGCTAATTTTAGTAACTAAGCTTTTGTACGCTCATATAAACAAGGCCATTAACAGTAAGAAAAAGTTTATATGGCTTCTATTAGACAAAATCTATGGTGAGAGTGATAAAGGATGAAATCAAATAAGCTAAAGGACTGCTATCTTCCTAAATGTTCAAAAATCTCGGGTACGAGATTATACAAGGGATGGTTAGGCGCCTTTTTCCCTGAAGACGGCAGAGCCGAAAGGTTCTCTTGGAGTTCGACTACATCCTTCAGTTGTTCTTTTGGGTTAGACTCGGCCAGGAGATCCGCAATAATGGACTTAACAGATGGGTCTTGAAGTTGACTTAATATTTTTGGATTTGAAAGCAAGCTGATAAGGTCTTCTTCTTTGATCCAGTCTTCTTCATCTATTCCTTTTCTTATTTTATACAATGTATCTTCTGTTAATTTTGATTTGAAAGGTTCTTCAGTAGTTTCAAAAATCGTCATGGTTTTAGAGGTAGTGGCTGGCTCTAACAACCAAATTTATGTTAGGATCACTAACCACTCAGGATGAAGAAAAATGCTAAAAAATCGTGGAAATTAAATTTGCCATTTTGGAAAAAATGCCTAATTTAATCCATAAATATCTCTTGTTAAATCTGGTATAACAAGCAAAATGATATTGTGGAACGAAATAAATAAAGTATAGGCTTATAAATAATTGAAAAAATATGATATGTCCAAGCAACAAGTTAAGGATGCTCTAATGGCTCATTTTAAATAAAATAAATCTAGCTATGACTAAGGTTTCAAAGCCAAACAAAATAGTACCCTATAAAATTTATACAAAAGCCCACCCTAGATTTAAAAATCATAAAGTTCCTGATAATTTCTCATTATATCTATAAAAACGAAGTAATGCCAAAGTGAAGTTTTTTCACGATAACTTTGATAAACAAATGTGTTACTGGAGAAAAATTATAGAAAGCGTTCAAAAGTTATGATATCTAAATCTTTGACCTTAAGGGACCATTTAATATCTTGCGTTTAGAATCGAGCCTTAAGATATATTTTTTTAAAAAACGCAGATATAACTGCTTAAAAATATACACTATGGAGTCTAATAACTTGGCGGCATTCTTATGCAAACTAAAAGGCAAACTCCCGAAAGTTTAGGAAGAAACTTAAAAAGTGAGAAATACCTGGTTTCTTAAAGCTAGAGCAAGGCGTTTCTTTATGCTTCTTGAAACAAACCACGGAGCAATAGAGTATCTCACAATTTGGACATTTGTACTTGAATGCATTTTCAACGCAAATCTCACATTTTTTTAAAGGTTTTTGCTGGGTTGATTTTCTTCGATTGAAATGAGCCATATCTGTTGGTTATATGGGTTAAGGCTTTAAGGATAAATATAAACAAAAATAGCTTTGCTTTAAGATTAAATCTTGAATAGTTAATCTGAATAAGCTTTAAATTTTATGGTGGGCTTGGCTTCTGTTACTTAGACTCCAAATAAAAAATATTAAGAATTAAACCAATTTTCGCTACACCCAGAAACCCCGAACTCATGCAAATCAAAAGCAAGCAAATCAAACAACAGGAAGCCGAATTTACAGCCTGATCAAATTACTAATGAGAATATGAAAATCAAATACAGCCAAATCAAAATCAAAGAAACCAAAAATAAAACTCATAATATCAGATATAATGAATCCATCAAGTAAAATTTTCCTATATAATCAAAAACATAGATGTGTAACTTTTATTATAAAATAAAATAATATTATGTAATCTAAAGTAAATCAAAACATACATTTTCAGAAAAAAGCTGTACAGTAGGTTTATAACCTGTCGAGATAAAAGAAACCATCTCAGTCTAAAATGAAATCAAAATCAAGGAATTTATATTAAATTACAATAGATTTGGATCCTTTTGATTCCATTTTTTAGACTGAGTTGATTTCGCAGTTCTCGACAGGTTATAAAACTACTGTACTTCCTTTACTTTGATAATTTTATTTTATATTTGTTTGACTGGAGTGACATGGGTATATATACATTACTCTGTTATCAAGTGTTTGGGATAGCCACCACAGTCTATAATAAAGTAATTTGAAATAAAATATGAAAATTGAACCTGTGTTAATGATGGTATACTTTTTGATTATGTGGTTGACAATTTTTATATTTAAAACAAATGTCAATAAATTAAAACACAAAAAAAATAAAAAAAACAGAGGTAAAGAGAATATATATATAAACTATTATTTTTGTAACTGTGCAGTTTTAGCAGAGTTACAAAGGGAAAACAATTAGAAGCTAGATGAATATCTTTATTTGGAGATATGACTTATATAGTTTGGGTGAATCATGGATAACAGGAACATGATTATGGTGATCACTCAGTTGGATGGTTAGGGGGAGGCCTGATCCTGATAGTGAGTCAAGCACTAAATTGAGGTATCCACCATATGGGATCATCATCTGCTCATGTTGCTATTTCTGGGAATTTGAGTTGACTTCCGCATTTGGCTATAGGTGTAAGAGAGGGGGGTTATACTAACTAAGTTTGGCTCCCATCCTGGGGGAAGGATCCACCAGGACACCATCCAGTGCAGGACTGGGATGGCCGCTTGAAGGGGCGTCCATAGGGAGGATGTGTCGGATAGACGGGGGAAGTATAAATCCAAGCCCATCAATAACATCCCACCAAGCAACCAGGGAGCACGCTTTAGACCCAACTCTTGCCCAACCAAGCCCTCTTCAGGGGCCTGTGAGACTGGGATCTCTGAGAGAAATGGGGCCAGGCTAGGGGTCATGGGTGGAAAGGTATCGAGGGCAGAGGACTCGAGGTCGTCACAGGTCAAGCTTCTTACAACATTCTCACTGGTGGCAAAGATATCCTGGGCGCAACCGGGGATGTTCTCCAGTAAGTACATGAACTGATCTGGAAGGGCACCAACATGGTGAATAGAATGGTAAATACGCCCCCACAGATCTGGGGCAGTACACCATATCAACACCAGAGCTGGTGCCAAGGTGTAAACGACAAACTTGACGAGAGGCACCAACATTTGTCTCAGCTTTAGGATCTGGGGTCAACAGCAGTAGGTTTTTGTCCCTCTAAGGTTTTTCTTATTTTTAATTGGTGGCACAGAGAAAGGGGCAACCAAAGGTCTAGCAAAAACAAGATAGTCAAGAAGAGGCTGAGAGGAGCAAGAACGGCAGCCACAGGATAACAGCAACTCTCAAAAGCGGGTTTATTAAATTTAAAGTGTATAAGAAGCAAAACACGGGTTGAAAGCAAAAGGACAAAGATTTCAAACTTAAAGTAAGTAATTATAGTGATTTTAATACTAATTTTAAAGTTCAAATAAAATTCTCAAAAGCAACTAAGGTAAGTGTAAGCAACAACACTAACGTTAACTTTAGGGGCTTTGAAAAGGACGCCAAGAACCAGGGGAAGACCAGTAAGGTAAGGAATAATAGAGTAAATACTAACAAAGTCAAAGACAATAATGGGCCAAGAAAAAGGGACCCAAAAGTTCAATAAACTTAGTTCAAAAGTATAAACCTTTAATGATAAAGAGTGAGCAAGCAGGGGACCAAAAGTCCCCTGTTTTGCTTTAAGGGAAGCCATCTGAATTTGCAAGGTCAGGTGACCTCAGCCAGTCATTTGATTGGATGAGATAGAATTTTTGCCAGTAGTTTCAGGGAGTTTGGATGGTTTCTCTCCAATTTCTGACCCAACCTCTGATCGGCTAGTGCCTAGAGGACACTTCTGGATGCCATTAATTTCAGTTGGAATGGATTTTGTTGATTTAACCAAAGAGTGACCTGGTTGATTAGACCTAATCAATTTTAAATGTGAGCGAGCCCAAGCCAAAAAATAATCCAAATTGATCAGAGATTCCTCCCAAGTAGGAAAAGAGTTCAAAAGATCAGTATTTGTTGCCTGGGAAGGGTATGCCAACACAAATATTTCATCAATTGTATGGGCTAAATCCTCAAGAGAATTAAGGGGCTTGGCTGGCTTTGGAGCAGATTTTTTTGTGCGTTGCGGGAAGATTGTCCTATCTAAGGCTAAAGGGGAGAGTGACTTTACAACAGGCCACTGGGAATTCAGATTGCAGGTCACAACCCCTCTTGGTCAAAAACTTTCTGGGGGTTGTTCCTGTTGTTTTGACATTGTAATATGATTAGTATGATTAATATAAAAAGTATTTAAATTAATTAGCTAGCTGTCAAGGCACAGAGAATTATATGATACAGAATGTGCATAAAACTTATTCACAGTCTCTGCTGAAAGTATGAGACAGAGGGATGTCATGGTCTGGGTTGCTTACAGGAAAACCTTCATTTGAAGTGAAGGGATGAGCCTGGAAGGCCCAGTAGATGGCAGGGACCATTATCATCACATAGTTGGCAGTGATGGCCCAAGGACACCACGCTCTCATGTGGGTAATCACTTTCTCAGAGAGCCCCAGCATGGTCAGATAAGCAAACCAAAGCTTTCTGTAATCATAATATAGTATCAGGATTGGCAAGTTTCTTTCCTTTGAAAACCAGGCCCAAGGGTGGGATTTGAATCCTGGCCCTGATTTCCCACAGGCCTCCAGCCCTGAGGACCAATGGGCCGGCCACCTGCATTTTCTTTAGATCAATCCCCCTTGAGCTGAGACCAAGAATAACTCTCTAGATGATAATGCCAGCCAAACCTTGGAAACAGCAGCACAAAACAAAAGATTGATTGAAGTGCCTAATGGAGGCAAAGAAATCCATATCATTAGCTTCCTGATCTTAAAGTCTAAACTAGTGGCCAATCAAGAGCCATCCCTGGAAGAAAACATGGGCCAGAAGCCCTCTCCCAAGACTACACCTTGAGAACATAAAAATTGAGTGACCTATTCTGAATCTGTGACCAATAAGCAAACGCCCAGCAGCAGAGCCATTTTGCTGTTTCTAAACCCAGGCATCCTGGCCACTTGATCTCATATTTCCCAACCCTATGATGAGCCCCAGTTGGAAAATGTAAATTTTGGCGGTGGGGTATTATATAGACCCATAGACCTGTGCTGTAAATTCACTGCCCCCTTTGGCTTTGGATAGGACTGTCTTTCCTTGTTGCACAAAAAAGACCACTCAAAGTCCAGCAAAACCACTTAATTCATTCAATGATTTAGCTCACACTGTGGATGAAAGATTTGTGTTGGCATAACCCCAGAAACCCTGGCTTTGGTTGCCCTGGCTTGGGAAGAAACACTGGTTAATTTGGACTATTTATTAGCTTGGTATCGTCCTCTCTTAAAAACAATCAGGAACACCCAATCAAATGGGGCCACATCTATGACCAGAGAGTTAAATGAACCTGAGCTAGTTGAGGTGTCCTCCAGCCAATCAGGTGGATCCGCAGAAATTACCCTGAAACTTTCCAGCACCCCTGGCTTTGGCCAGCAAATTTTATCACCCAGCCAACCAAATGCAAGCCAACCTAGTCATGTGACCACCCCCAAAAACCCACTCTCTTTTAATAATGCCAAGGGATTTTGGGTCCCCTGCTTGTCAATTCTCAAATTTATTAAAGTTTTGGTTGTTGCATTTTCATTTTTGATCATTTTGGTTGGACTGAGACTGAGTTTCAAGTCCTTGTCATCTATAATATTAAAGTGTTAGTCATTTCCTTTAAACTTACCTTTCCTTGACCCGCTTCAAACCTGGCACCTCTCCAGACATCCTTGGAAGAGGCGTTAGTGTATAGGCGCTGTTTCTTGTTGCTTTTGCTTTTGCTTTTAAAATTGGCTCTCAAACCTAAAATTTTAATTAATTTTCAATATAATTACTATTTTTATCTTGAACTTTATTTAATTTACCTATTTTTGAACCGCTTTTGTTTTCACCGTTCAAAGACACCCAAGCTCACCACTAAGCTTCCCAAGTCATAGTTGCTGCTTCTCCTTGGCTTTTCTTGTGGCTGCCCTTGTTGGATCAATTTTTATTGCTTTAAATTTTAAAAATCCCATCAATCTCCCTCAAATTTTACAGAGATCATTATTATGATACTCCCTGTCCTAAAATTTGTTGTGTTTTCTTGGCCCCGTTTGTGTTGCTCTTATGGTTGACTTCACCAGACTTATGGTCTAAAATCACCTCTTCTGCTTGGCTTGTGGGCAAGGACCCCTCTAGTCTCCTAAATCTTCCAAATGGTCTTCTGTTCTCTGGGGAGGCTGTGGTGAAAAGTTTGACTTGTGATGACCTGGATTTGGATGATGTCAACCATGCCACCTTTGCTTCTGCAAGTGAGGGGCTGCCAATGCCCTCCCTTCCTGATTTGGGGAAGAGGGATTTGGTTCCCCTGCGCACTCCTGTGTCATCTCCTCCCATCCCCACTTGTACACCCTGGTTGCTCACTGGGTTGGCGCTGATGGAACTGAATGCCTATTTCCCTCAGCTATCCCCTGTGTCCTCTCTGTGGTCCCCCCTTTGAGCGGCTGTCCCAGTTCTTCACTGGACAGCATCCTGGTGGTTTGTCTCACTGGGATGGGAGCTGAACTTAGTTAGTTTAGCCCCTCTCTCTCACACGTGCTAAGACTTTATTACCAATTTTAAATAAAAGATTATGAGACTTTGGCTTCCTCATTTATTAACCTTTTTTATTCTTACCATTTATCAGTTCAGCTCAAGATCTTCTGGATCTCCTGCTTCTCCACCTGCAGTTTATTGTCCACCTGGTGCTCACTTTGGTCCTGTCAACTTTACAGATTACCCCTTGAAGCCCAAATACAAAGAATTTACCCTTGAGAATATGCTTGAACAAGATCCCCTGGTCCATTTAAATTTTCAAGTAAGATTCAACAGACAAGGCCCTTGGCATCACACCAAGCTCCGCCTTTTTGAAGACAAGTACAACTTGCTGTCCATGTATCAACTGGATATGGAGCCTCTAATTACCCCAAAGCCAATGTCTGCATCTGAATCTGAACTTCCCTTGGACAACACAAATAAGCTGTTTGGAATTGTGAATATCATTCACTCTGGGATGATTGACACTATAATTCTGGCTGCCGGCCTATGGTCCTGGGTGGGAAAGTTTTCTCATACCTCTTTAAGTTAGCTCAAATTTTGTGATGGGCTCTGCCTTCAAAACCCACAGCCTGTATGATCCCTGAAAATGATGGGCTGGATGCCAAAGCTTGGATCCCTGACATTATGACAATCTTTTTTAAACCTGGTACCCTGAGCCCCAAGATGTTGTTATTTCTTAGGGCATCTTGTATGCTTTTGTTATTGATAATCACTTATGTTGCAACATCTTTGATTACTCCCTCTCGGGGAATTAATGCCCTGAGTAAATCACCAAGCAGCTCACTGAGTGGTTCACTGCCCAGTCAATAAACCAGTGGCACCATTATCAGTTAATCATCTATGACAGGGATCTCTCAATCCAGGTCCTAAATGGAATACAACTTGATTAAGCCTTGTGACTCAAGAGGAACATTACTCAGATAAGCCCCATGACCTCCATGACGTACATGGGCAACATGTGACTTATCATTATACTATATATTAACCTATATTCATATTCAATAAAGTATCATTCTCTTCTTAATTTTCCCCTTTATTTTGTTTATTATACTTCCCAGAAGTATAAACTTGACAGTGGTAGCACAGGTAGGTTATCCATACCTACCCAACTCAAAGGAAATTTCCTCCCAAGAAAAGAACTCAAGAAATGTCACTCCCTAACAGTTGGAGATATTACAAAGTAGGACAAGACGTCCCCCAGACCTTGTCATCTACAATAATCTCCTTGTACCCATTGACCAGTACAACACTCTTAAAACCCGCAAACTGTTCCCTACCACGCCAGTCACAACAGCACCTACGCAACCTGAGATACCCAATATAGTGTTTCAGCGTTTACGTCCTGCTGAGATTGGCGCCTTTGCAGGACTACACTGTGAGAACGTCTTGCTTTAGATCAACAGCACTGAGAGCAAGTTTGAACAAGTGGAGTACCCCCAAAGACTTTGGGTTAGCAAAATTGCCCTCTGCGTCACAGGGACTGCCTCGCGTTTTGTTACTGAATGGCTGGCTCAACATCCTGACCAGAAGGAAAACTGGGAAATGTTCAAAGCTGCATTCCTTGAGAAATTCTCCATGAGGATTCAGACATGGTGATTATGACCAAACTCTGAACCTTCATAATGACAGGAACCATCAAGGAATACATTGCCACATACAAAGGACTATGTGACTGTGCGCCCAACACCATCAACTTTGATGAACCTGGGCCACGCCTGGACTTCTACAATGGCCTCCCTACCCATATTAGACGCCAATTCAACATGACCCGCTGCAAAAACCTTGAGGATGTATTCTTAGAGGGAAAACACACAGCTCATAAGTCTGACAATCTACACACCTCCAACAAACGCAAGGAAAATCCCACAGTTAAGAGAGAGCCTTGCCCCAATAAACAAAACAACCATCCACCAGTACTCAACCTTGACACAGGAATTGCACTTCACAAGCCAACCAGGCTAGCACCAAAGATACCAACAAGGAGGGAAAAGCTCAGGTGAGTGCCTAGGCAAGCTGCCCTCCCCCTCTTCACAAGACTTGTACAGAGAACAGGACGTGGACTCAATCACCATGATCCAGGTTCTCTCCAGTGACCCTCTACTGTTTGCCGCCCAATCTGGAAATAAACTCCTTACCTATACTTTCTGTTTTTGCAGATACCAGGGCACAGCACTATTTGACACTGGAGCCAACCAATCACTCATTAACAAGAGTTTTCAGACCTCATGAAGTTACCTACCATTCAAAGTAATATCAAGAGAGTCATCATGGCAGACAACCACAGCACACTAGTTACCCATGAGACCAGACCTTTCCGGGACCAAATTAGAGACGTCCAAACAACAATTAGTGGACCCATCATTCCAATCCCCAAATACAATGTCATAATTGGATTATATTGGATGCAAAAGACAAAGCCTCACATAGACTGGGACAGTGCCACCCTTACTATCCAGAGAGGAGAAGTCCACTATCACATGTACCTGACACATCTCAACACCCTCATGAGGGACCACATATTTGTAAAGATCATGGAAACAGAGCAATAAACTGAGATCAGCAAAATTGATTGGAGCACATGTACATATGAAGTCATTCACTTCAAAAACACAGAAATCCAACACAAACAGAACCCAATTAGGGACCAGCTAGTCAATGAATTTCCCTCCGTATTCCAAGAATCACTACCTGGGCTGCTCCCTGACTGGGGTATACAACATGAGATTGACCTGAAAGGTAGTGTGCCTAAAGCACAACCCATATACCGCCTGACACCACAAGAAGACAACGCCCTGAAAGCCTACCTTGACAAAGCACTTGAGAAAGGCCTCATCAGACCTTCAAAGCCACCCTTTGGTGCCGCTGTCTTCTTTGTAGCAAATAAAGATGAAGGCCTCCACCTGGTCACAGACTACAGGGTCCTCAACAAGGTCACAATAAAGAACAGGTATCCCCTGCCCCTAATTGATGACCTTTTTGATGCCCTGGGGGGGTCCCAAATCTTCACAAAAATTGATTTGACAGCAGGATATCACCAAATTTGCGTGAAACCTGAAGACATTCCAAAGACCGCATTTTGAACTAAATACAGGTCCTTTGAATGTGTTGTCCTCAATTTTGGCATGACAAACACTCCCAGCACCTTTGTAACCTTCATGAACAAAGTATTCAAGGAAAACATTGGGAAAAGAGCAATCATCTACCTGGACAACATCATCATTTACAGTCCCAACCTATAGCAACACTGGGAAGACATCTGTGCAGTCCTCTGTACCCTGCAGAAAAACCAACTGATTGCCAAACCGTCCAAATGTGAGTTCTTCTCAACTGAACTCCCCTTCCTTGGTCATATCATTAGCAAAAATGGCATCAAGCCCCATCCAGACAAAATACGCGCCATAACAGAAATGCCAGCCCCAAGGAACAAGAGCAAACTCTGCAATTTCCTTGGAATAGTAGCCTATGTACACAGGTTCATCCCTGACTGGGGTGCCCTAACATCTCCCCTATCAGCCATCACTTAGAAAACAATCAAGTTCATCTGGACACCTTTACAAGATCAACATTTCTGCCAACTGAAAGAACGCATGGTCACTGCCCCCATCTTGCAATACCCAAACCACAAGGGCATCTATGAGCTGGAAACCGACGCCTCTGATTATGCCATAGGAGGAGTCCTCTGTATCCAAACAGCCCAGAAAGACTTCCTCCCCATGGCATATGAATCCAGGAAGCTATCAGACGGCAAACAAAGATACCCTATACACAACAAGGAGCTGGTTGCCATCATACACTGCCTCATGAAATGGCAATGTTATCTAGAAAAAGCCCAGACGTTCAAGGTACTTACCAACCACAAGTTGTTAATATTCTTTAAAACACAACAACACCTGTCAAGAAGACAAGCTGAATTTCTGAGTCTCATACAGAGATATCCCATGCAAATTGAATACAAGCCAGGCAGAGAGATGCTTACTGCAGACGCCCTATCAAGGCTATACAATAAACACATCCTCCACACCAATGGCAACCCCAAATGGCCCATGTTAATCATGGGGATTCTCCAGGAAGGGTTCCCACCTGGTACACCAATGGAAATCCAAGAGAAAGTCCTCAAGAACAAACATCTGTTCAAAAGCGTATATGGTACCCTTCACCAAATCCTTCCAAATGGTGACACTGTACCCTACGTCCCATCAAGACAAAAGATTGACACAATCCTCCGTTATCACAGAGACTTGGGACACACCTGTAGCAGAAACTTGCATGAATATCTCAAGACCTGCTACTGGTGGCCCAATATGCTAGATGATATCAGAGAAGTACTGGAACAATGCAAGGTCTGTGAAAAGTACGCCCAAACCAAAGCTCCACCCAAGTCAGTAGTACCTGTATCCATCACACAGCCCTTCAATGTATGCTTGTTAGATATTGTGGGACCTATGCCTGGTGAAAGCAAAGGAAAAAAGTACATTATCACAGCCATTGACTATGCAACCAGGTGGCCCATAGCACAAGCCACAAAAGAGCACAAAGGCAATGACGTGAGACAATTCATTGGCAAAAAAATCATAACTAAGTTTGGAAAGCCTGACCTCTTAATCACAGATGGAGGCACTGAACTTAAAGCTATTGACACTAATATCTATCTTGCCAAAAATGGAATAAAGCACGTCATAGCCAGCCCATATCACCCACAAGCAAATGGATGCATAGAACAACTAAATGGCTCTCTAGTGGAAGCCCTCAGTAAGTTGTCTTCCAACAATCCAAAAGACTGGGTTGATATGCTACCAACTGCCCTTATGGTCTGCAGAACACAAGTCAACCGCAATACGGGCAAAAGCCCTTATGAACTTGTCTATGGTCAAAAACCTTCACTTGTCAGTACAACCACGGGGCCACGGCTGCCACTTCCAAAGAAGATACCAGACAACAATGACCTAAAAGTACTACAAGCCAGAAAGGACCAAGAGACAATGGAACAACAAAGGGTTCAGCAGGAAGCAATCCCATTACAACAAGAAAGATTCCAAGTTGGAGACAAGATCTGGGTTGTCAACCACAACCAACACAAATTAGACCCAGGGTTACATGGACCAGGAATTATCATGGAAGTGAAGCCCAATAACACCTACCTCATCAAAGAGATTGGAGCCTGAACCAAACTAAAACATATACATCATGATCAACTTTGTTTGTGTAAGGCAAGAGCAGCCCAACAAAATTCAAGGCTCCCTGTGCCTAACACCAAACTGGATCAGTACCAATCCTGTATACCAGATAACCTCAAAAAGATTCCCAAGGCTCCGCCTTCCAGCATCCCAGGGGGAGATGTTGCAACATCTTTGATTACTCCCTCTTGGGAAATTAACGCCCCAAGTAAATCACCAAGCAGCTCACTGAGTGGTTTGCCACCCAGTCAATAAACCGGTGGCACCATTATCAGTTAACCATCTATGTTAGGGATATCTTAATCCAGGTCCTAAATGGAACACAGCTTGATTAAGCCTTGTGACTAAAGAGGAACATTACTTAGATAAGCCCCATGACCTCCATGACGTACATGGACAACATGTGACTTATCATGATACTATATATTAACCTATATTCATATTTAATAAATTATCATTCTCTTCTTAATTTTCCCCTTTATTTTGTTTATTATACTTCCCAGAAGTATAAGCTTGACACTTATTACACCTATAAGTTGACCATGAACCTGACCTCTTTCATGTGGAAGCATGCAAACTTGAATGACCCCAAGAAATCTGAGACCGCCGCCGCTGACACAGCCAAGATTTTCTCTTCTCAAGTGCAAAATGTATTTTCAACAAATCCCTCACAAAGATGGAAATGCCCCAGATGGGGAAGCTTACACTCAAGGAATCTCAACGCCTATGCCATTCCTCTACCTGCACTTCCAATCCAATGCCCCATCCTATGCCAGCAACACCAAGAAGGTACTTGGGGTTGCTTCCATGCTCTCAGGAGACGCCCTAGACTAGTTTGGCAAGGCCACAGCAGAAGACGTGGAATTCTTCTTGGACTATGCCAAGTTTGAAGCTGAGTTAATGGCCACTGGGGAAGATTGCAACACTAGATACTATGCCCTGAACTATTTGCTAGAAATACAGCAAGGCTCTTGAACCACCCAAGTGTATATTGATGAATTCCTCAAACTGAAAACCCGTACCCAACTTGAGGACAAACTGGCAGCAATCTTATTCTGAAAAGGGGTCAACCTAGCCATGAAAGACCAATTGAAGCACCACCGCTTTCCTTCAGCCTGGATGAACTGGTCCCCTTGTGCAAGGGCCTCAGCATGAGTCAGGAAAATACTGGCTCCACCAATTTCTGTCCTAGTTGAATCTCCACCCCCAGAAGAATGGGGATGACGCCCAACAAACTCCAAAGACACTAATGTGAAGGGCTCTGTTTCCACTTCCACAAAGAAGGCCACTTGACCAGAACCTGCCCAAAGAAGAAAACTGAACCCACTCTATTGGTGCAAATAAACAATTCCTCCCAGTCTTACAAATTTATACTTATATCAGTCAAGTTAATGGAACCCTTTGGAAACTAAAGGCCTTCATAGACACAGGACCAACAAGAGTTTCATTGATGCAGACCTTGTACAAGAGTTAGGTCTTTTCACCTCAAAGAACTGCCTATATATCATAATGGGAAATAGTACCAGGGATCAAGGATACAAATGCCAACAAGAGTTTGTCCCTAGTTATCAGGGGTAACACATACCCCTCACCTCTCATCCTGATAAAAGGATTAACACACCCCTTCATCCTTGGAGACTCCTGGTCTGAAAAGCACAGCCTTATCCTTAACTACAGAGAACAGACTGCTGTTGTAACTGTGCTGTTTCAGAAGATTTACAAGGGGGAAAATATTTGAAAACTAGATAATTATCTTTATTTGGAGATAGGGATTATATATTTGTGCTGAATCATCTTAAGAGGAACATGATTATGTAGATCATTTGATTAGATGGTGAAGGGGCTGGATTGTTCCTGGTAAAGGGTTAGGTGCCAAATTGAGTCTTCCACCATATAGGATCATTTTTGTTCATGTTGCCAATTCTGGGAATTCAAGTCAACTTCCTTGTTTGGCTGAGGGGTTGCCAGGAAGTCAAATTGTGAGTCACAAACCTGCTTAGTTGGAACCTTGTTGGTGGGCCAACCCTGCTGTTTTGACACTGTCATCCTGGGAAAACCAGGAAGCCACAATATTGTACCCTTTTTCAGAAACCCAGAGGAGTTTCCTGTCCACAAGCTCATGACTATCCAGATAGAGCCCAGTACAGAGATCCTCCTTGCATCCTTAGCAAAATGGGATCACATATTCAATAAGGAAATTGCTTCCCAACTCCCTTAACACTCTATGTATAATCACACCATCAATCTTTTGCCAAAAACACAATCCAGTCACAGAACAATCTACAGCTGTAATCATAGGGAACAGGTTGCCCTTAAACCTACCTCAAAGAAATGACCGCCAAGGGATTAATCAGAGTCTCTAAGGCGCCCTGTTAATCACCAATGCTCTTCATAGGAAAAAAGATGGAGGCGTGCAACCCTTTGTGAACTACCAGAAGTTGAACAACATCACTGTGAAAAACTGATATCCTATTCCAAATGCCAACAACCTATGCAATGTACTTACAGGTGCCCAAGCCTATTAAAAAATTGACCTCTGTGATGCTTTCAACCAAATATGCATCAATGAAGGAGATGAGTAAAAAACAGCCTTTAAGATCATATATGGTCTTTAAAAATACCTAGAAATGCTGTTTAGGTTCTGCAACACACCAAGCACCTTCCAACAGATGATCAACACTGTACTGGGTGAGTACCTTAACCAGTTTTGTGTCGCCTATCTTAATAATATCCTGATATATAGCAAACCCCAGGAAGAACACCTGTGCCACCTGTAACTGATCCTTGGATAACTTTCCCAAGCTAACATTCACGCCAAGTTTAAAAAGTGCAAGCTCTTCCAACCTGAAATGGAGTTCCTGGGCTATGTAGTCAAGACTGGCGGCTTTGCAATAGCTCAAGATAAAGAGGATGCAGTAACCAGCTTGCTTATGCCCACATGTCAAAAAGATGTTAGGAGCTTTCTGGGACTGGCCAACTACTGCCAAGACTTCATCCAAAAAATTCTCTTAGCACATTGCTATTAATCATACTATGCTCTAATAAGGTCACCTTCACCTGGACTGACAAGTGCATTTCAGCATTTGAGGCCCTGAAACTTGTGTTCAACTCTGCAACTGTCCTCACTAATAACAAAAACCTGGTATATTTCTTCAACCTCAGACAACTAAACCAGAGACAGGCCAGATGGGCCTTGTAACTGGCTGACTACGTCCTCACCATTGACTACAAACCTGGGAAGTTCAATATGGTTCCTAACGCCCTAAGCAGAAGAGCTGACCTGGTGCCTAACCACACATAAACTTGCAGCCACAACACCCAAGTCCTCCTGGATCTGGTGAGCTTTGGCATCCACCTGGGTATCATGAAGATCATAGCCAGCAAACCAGAGGTGTTGAGAGCCCAAAAACTTGACAAATTCACCAAGACCATGATCTCTTACCTCTCCAAATCCCTGGATATTGTCCACTAGAGGAAAGGCTACTTGTTGAAGGGCACAACACCAATGCTCCACAGCAGGGTTTATGTACCCAAAAGAGACATCAGAACTGATATCTTGAGAGACTACCACAATTCTAAAATGGCTGGGCACCCAGAGAGACTTAAGACCCTCCAGAGCATCATAAGAAACTTTTCTTGGCCTAAGATGGACCAAGAAGTAAGTGTATACCTGAAGGGATGTGAAACCTGTGGACGTACCAAAACTTTCAGAAAAAACCTGAAGGACTGTTAAGACCCCTGGATATATCTCATGGACCCTGGAGATCTGTTTCCATAGACTACATTTTGAAACTTCCCCCATCTCTCTCCTTCAAAGTGATACTGATCATGGTAGACCAATTCACAAAAATGGCCTATTTTGTACCAACAACCACTCATTGCACAGCTGCAGAAACAGCACAGCACTTTCACAATCAAATCCTCACCCAACACAGAAAACCCAAAGAAATTATCACCAATTAAGGGCCCCAATTCACTTATAACTATTGGATACAAGAGATTAAGTATTTAGAAATCAAGCGCTGTATATTCATCTCCTATCACCCACAGACCAACAGCCAAACCAAGAGAGATAACCAAATCCTTGAGCAATATCCCCAATTCTACGCCAGCGCTGACCAAGACAACTAGGAAAATATGCTTCCCATGTCCCAGTTTGCCTATAACATCAAGGACCACTCCTTAACTGGAATGTCTCTGTTTAAAGCCAACTACAGATTTGATCCTACCTGGGATCCTAAGATTGGCAAGAAGAAAACCAGCACTACTGGATGTACCTGGATTGAAAAGATCCATAACACACAATCTACTTGCCTGTTCAACCTGAACCTCTCAGTACAGACGTACAAATCCTTTGCTAATCAAAATCAAACCCCTGGCCAACTCCTACAAGTTGGCAACAAAGTCTACCTGGACTCCCAGAATGTGCCCCTCCACTTACCCTGTAGGAAATCAGCCAACAGAAGAAGCGGCCCTAATAAAACAACCAAGTTAGTTGGAGAAGTGGCCTCTAAAATAGACCTGCCCCCATCTGGAAGATCTATAATGTGTTCCACCTCTTCCTGTTGTTTAAAAAAGATGAAATTTCCCTTCCCCACAAACAACTCAAGATGGCCCCACCCCCATCCAAACAGGCTATTCCAATAAATAAAAAGTCAAGTACATACATGATGACAGAACTCACTATCAAAAAACCCAGTAATACATTAAGTAGAAAGGCTACCCAATAGAAGAAAGCATCTGGAAACCCCTGGACAACCTTTCTAATGCCAAGCAAGCCATCTAACAATACTGGGACAAGAAAGAACCAAAAGATGGGCTTTTGGGGAAAGAAGGTGATGGTGTCAGGATTGACAATTTCCCCTTCAAAACTGGGCCCAAGAGCAGGATTTGAACCCTGGCCCTGATTTCCTGCAGGCTGCCAGCCCTGAAGACCAATGAGCCCACTGCCCAAGTAATCTTGGGATCAATCCCCCTTGAGCTGAGACCAAACATGACACTCTAGATGATAATGTCAGCCAAAACTTGGAAACAGCAGCACAAAACAAAAGATCAATTGAAGTGCCTAATGGAGGCAAAAAAATCCCTATTATTAGCTTCCTGAGCTTAAAGTCTACACTAGTGGTCAATTGAGAGCCATCCCTGGAAGAAAAGATGAGCCAGAAGCCCGCCCCCATGACTACACCCTGAGAACAGAAAAATTGAGTGACCTATACTGAAGCTGTGACCAATAAGCAAACGCCCAGCAGCAGAGCCATTTTGCCGCTTATAAACCCAGGCATCCTGGCCACTATACCTCATATTTCCCAACCCTATGATGAACCCCAGTTGGAAAATGTAAATTTTGGCGGTGGGGTATTATATAGACCCATAGACCCTGTGCTAAGAATTTATTGTCATTTTTAAATAAAAGGTTATGAGACTTTGGCTTCCCCATTTATTACCCTTTTTTATGCTTGCCATTTATCAGTTCAGCTCAAGATCTTCTGGACCTCCTGCCCCTCCACCTGCAGTTTATTGTCCACCTGGTGCTCACTTTGGTCCTTTCCACTTTACAGAATACCCCTTAAAGCCCAAATACAAAGAATTTAACCTTAAGAATATACTTGAACAAGATCCCCTGGCCCGTTAAATTCACAAGTAAGATACTAAAGACAAGGCCCTTGGCATCACACCAAGCCCTGCCTTTTTGAAGACAAGTACAACTTGCTGTTCGTGTATCAACTGGATATATAACCTCCAATTACTCTTAAGCCAATGATTGCGTCTGCACCTGAACTTCCCCTGGACCACACAAATAAGCTGTTTGGAATTGTGTATATCATCCTCTCTGGGTTTATTAAAACTATAATTCCAGCCACCAGCCTGTGGTCCTGGGTAGGGAAGACCTTTTCATACCTCTTTAAGTTAGCTCAAATTTTGTGATGAGCTCTGCCTGCAAACCCGCAGCCTGTGTGATCCCTGAAAATGCCGGGCTGCTGCTCAAGCTTGGATCTCTGACAGATGGGATGAGATGAACAGGGGGAGTTCTTCAGTAGTGGCGCTCATGGGATGGCTCAATAGGAAAAGTTGGCAAAGAAGAGGAACACCTGGGAAGGAGAGAAGTGGCGCAGGAGCAGGAACTATTTCCTGATCTAGCATTCTAGGGGAAGTAACAAGGGCTAATGTTGGTTGATCAGAGGCAGCAAGAAGTTGCTCTGTTTCCCAGCGCTGGTATTAGTACTGCAAATACTCTCTATTAGATAGCACCAACAGTATAAGATTTGTGATAGTATAGCAAACTCCTGAAAATTAAAAATGCTCTTATTGCATTAACCAACAGACTGTTTATTGTCAGGGTCCAGAATTCCCTGGACAATCAGCTGGCCTTCCTAGAGGCCAAACACCCCACAGCTTAGGAACCCTTACCAATTGTCTCCCAGAGCAAGAAAACCCCCCTTTTAATCAACAAATGGCCCGGAATTTGAGAGGCATACAAGCCTTGAATCACTGATTTTGATTCCATTAACAAATTTGGGCCTCTTAATTATCAGGAAATAGTACATTGGGAGCGCAATTGCACACTCAATTGCTTGTAGGTTCTATAAATATCTGTGGCACCTTGGCATGCTGCAGCTCAAGCAAGGTTCCTGTTATGCTAGACAATTCCCATCCACCCCTAAGCTCAAGTACGCAATTCCCAGGCAAAATTTCTAGTTTGACTGAAAATGATACCACCAAATCCCTGGTGGCACAAAAGGCTGCACTTTCACAAGTAAGTATAAGTAGTGAGGAGGAAAAGCCCTCCTCACTATTGACATCATAAAATAAACAACTTTATGCCCAGGACCCATTATTTTCTTGCAGTAATTATCTATTTTTGCACCAATATAATTATTCTGTCTGCATCTATTTGTGAATCTACTACACTTTATAGCTGCACCTATCTGTACCCTCCTGGTTTTGCTCCTGTTGCCTTGGCTAACCCTTTTTGCACTCTTAAATTGGAGCTCTTTTATCCCCACCATCTGGACCTCTTTCCTGGCCACCCTAGAGTGACCATACTGCCTGCTATAAAGGAGATTCCCACCTCTTTCCCCCTGCCCAAAGCGCCTCCTGCTCAGGATTTCAGCAAGTTGGGGTTTGTTTATATCACAGTATTGGGGCTGTCCAACCAGGTTGTGCCCCATACTGGGAGTTAGCGTCCCCTAGCTACTGCAGTGAACTACCTGGTCATAATAGCGCCTATCGTGTACAAGGCCTTCCAGGCCCAGCCCACTTCTCCTGTGGGAGTCCAGCCAGACTCTGGCATGGGCCGTGACATTTATTAAGTGATATCAACAAGGAAATTTTTTTTAGCTCCCCCACTATATACTGCTGGGAATTTGGCTCTAGGTTTTGCAGTGCATCTTGGTTGGCTGGCTGATCACAGTCCACTGTTTCTCTGGCACTGGCATCTTCTGATTGGTTGCCCAGGGGTGCAACACACTATTTTCAGACCCTGGCACATGAGCCAAACCTTGTGATCTTTCAGAGAGGTTTTGGGGGCCAAAATTCCCAAATTCTGAGGGTTTGGCCAATAGGAAGCCTTCTTTGAGGTGAAGGCCGCTTCTGGGGGTGCCTCTGTAAGACTTCAAGCTTTTTCAACAACAGCTGCAGTTGCATTAAAGCCTGTGCTCAACCATTGCCAACAAACTAATATTTACCAAGGATACAAGAGATACAGCTAGGATAAAGACAATAGTTTTATTGGTGAGCCTAAACAGGAGGAGATTGAACTGCTTGGAATAATAGAGCTGTGAAGATTTGTATACCCAACTCCAAAAAAAGGCAATAATAGGAAAATTATGTTCAAGCCAGATTAACTCATAATTTAGAATCAAAAATATATCACTGGGAGTAAGATTCTGAAAGCTAAAATTGAGGGCTTTTGGCTGACACTAGTTTGGACTGAAATGGTTCAGTATTTGCGGAAATATAGGTGACCAAAGATGGTAAAAGAGAAACAAACAAAAAAAAGTATTGGTATAAATATAAACAAAATAGGAAGCATCAGTCAAGACTTAAATTCTCAGTCCTGACAATCTCCAGGTGCAAGCGACACCAGGGCATTGATTTTGGCATTCCAAGAACTGTGGTTTGAGTTAATGAACCCTTATTCTTGAGTCCAATTGCGTGATTGCGCAATTGTACAATTGCAAATTCACATTCCTTTGTGTTGATACTATTGAGTTCTTTTTCAGGGTTATCATAGGCTCTGAGAAGGGAGATAGGTGTTTAGCCTCATCAGGAAGATACCTGAAAATATCCATGCAGTACGCTTGGGGTCAACTTTGGGGATCATGGGCATGTCAAGATGGGGGGAGGTCTTCTACTGTTACAGAAATAGTTGGATAGTAAGAAACAGTCTCCAGGTGGTGTGAAATCACCACCCAAATCCACATGGAGTTGATGATTAACCACTAACGCAGCTTCAAATACTGTTTTATGAAATTTCCAAATGAGATACTAGAGTTAAGTAAAATAATTAACCCCAACCAGAAAAGCCCTAGATAAATGGCCAGCAAGAGAATCAGAGTGTCTTTGGCATAAAATTCAGGACATTGGGATAGCATATGAGTTTCAGCTTTGACAGGAGTAAGAACAGCTCCAATATTGACAGGCATTGAATTAATATTTGGCAGCAACAATGACAAAGTATCAACAGCAGGCCTCCATCTTTCCGTAATAATCCAGCTAAGGATTAAATTGTAGGAAATGTAGCGCAACAATCCAACTACAGGAATATCTGGTGACCCTTAAATTATGTCAATTTATCAACGTCAACTTACAGGGGGGAATTGTATTTGACTGGCAAACTGGAGCAGCTGTAACCCATTTTTGATCAACTATTTGATTCAAATCCGTTAAATCAGTCAGTTTTGTTAGAGGTTTTTGGGCTTTCTGTGCTTTCCTACTCGGCCAAATAATCCCTGGCATTATGGAACTTACTGTGGCAGTTATGCTGTTTAGTTTTTGGACTGAGTTTTGACTCACCGCGCCTGAGTGTATTGAGTCACAGATTTATATAGTAAATGTATGGGTCATTATTTCTCTTGTTATGCCTAGGCACCAGATTGATTATTTTATAACTTAATCACATTATTAATATTCTAATTATTCAGAAAGCTCAAAATACAATCAATCCCAAAAATTTAAATGATCTTGGGCTTAGATGATTTTTTTAAAAATAAGTCATCAATTTTAGAATAAAAAATTTCAACTTATAATATTACTGAAAATATCTTAAGTGCTACTACAAACTACAAACCAAAAATATTTATGATGAGTTGCATGGAAGAGTAATAGCAGCCCCAAAGCTATAAATGCTATTACTCTATATTTGGTCCATCATAGATATTCTTAGTTTGTTTCAGAAAAAAGGTTGTTGTTTTTGAAAGACTGATAACTCTATTTAAAATACACCCTCTAGTAAGTTGCCCTACTTCATGAACTTACCCCAATACATACTAGCATCTTCTGATATTTTTGTTTATCTGGTATCATCACATGATTTCAAATGATAAGGTATCTCAGAATATTCTGATAAACTTTCAAATGTTAGAGGTGAAATATATAACTTCCCATCTTTCATCAAATATGAAAGATTAATGCGCAGATTTTTAACTTCAAGCTCTCTTTTTATAAGCCTAACTTCTATTTCATAAATATAAAAGAATGACTTTTGAGAAACATTTGATCCTGATAGCACTGATTTATATAATTCTTTTCTTTTTTCTTCTTGCTCAAAAATATTTTTAAGATCATTAATATTGTTAATATAAAGCTCATTTTCTTTTTCTTTTACAGTAGTTTTAAAAGCTATGGCAACAAGCAAAAACAATCCAGATTTAAACAAAATGAACTCAGATTTAAACAAAATAAAAAATAAATGAATTTATATTGATTTACAATAGATTTGGGTTCATTTCAATTTTGCTTAAATCTGAATTCATTTTGTTTAAATCTGAGTTCAACCATTTGCTGCAATATATTTTAAAACTACTGTAAAATTTTTGATATTACACCAAAGTGGCCATCAACAATGCTTTTTTCATGACATTCAACAAAACTATTATATTTTATAGAACCCTTAATATATTTAGGTGTCTCTTTAAATAAGTAATATAAAAATTCATATGATCTAAAATGATTTCCATTATCAGTCCACACTTTTATATTTCTTATTTTTTTAAATCTATCTAATTTAAGAAGACTTATTAGACGTTCACCTGAAAATAAAGAATCATGTGATAATATTTGAGACAAAAAATCACAATATGCATATTTAATTTTATTGTTTTCTTTAAAAACTAATGCAAACCCTAATAATGAGATACAGTAGTTTTAAAAGCTATGGCAACAACCAAAAATACCTCAGATTTAAACAAAATCCATCTCTCAGGTTAAAATATACACTCTGTTAACAGGGTTTATTGGCATTAATGGGCAAAATGAGTCAACACAGCAACAAAGGGCTCACACACAAAGCAAAACCATTCAAAATACAATCCAAAATACATTGATTCACAAAAAAAATGGTGTGAGTTGACTTTTGGTGTACATATGTTTACTATGTGAATTGGTGACAAAATACACCTAAGCAAGGTGTGTCAAAACGCAAACCAAAAACAAAACACAATAGCAACTCAATACGTAAACAAAATCACTCATGCAATGTGTGCAATGGATTTTAATAATGAATGATACAAAGGTATATAAAATAAGACACAAGATCTGAAACATAAATTTTAAAAATATTGTGTTGGGTGTTTGAATTTGGCAATAAAATCTAGGAAAATGGGTGGATTTTTTTGAGTATTCTAAAATGGGTGTTGTAAAACCAAAAACAACTAATTAAGAAGTAAAAAAATCTATAATTGGGATATTGGGTGGGGAAAAATATCTATTGAATATCCATATACAGATAAAAGCAAAAATTAAAATTAGGGAGTAACTTAATTGAAATTTATTTAATATTTTATTAAATTTCAAAATGGAAGGAACAGAATATCAGAGTACCAATACACCCGTTGTGCGCCGTGGTTGCAGTCGCCCCCGCGGGTCAAAGAATAGAGTTAGTGCAACCCAAGTGCCTACTCAAGGAGGAGACGGGAGAGGAGAGTTCCATAGTGACGCTGCACTGACACAGCTGGTTCACAGAGCACAAGCTGCTAGGGTGCAGAGCATAAACCCTTGGATCCCAAAGCTGACCTGGAAGCCAACCAAGGTCACCACTACAAAGAAAGTTAGAAACAAGGAGGTAGAACTTACTTTGTATGTTTTCAATGTTGTGTACCGGCAAGAGTCGGTCCCATCAGCCATGCTGGAGAAGGTGAAGCCTGTACTTGATACTAGCTATGAGCCCTACATCAGTGATGGCAATCAGGAGGATGACAAGGAGCCCAAGTTCTATCAAACCAACAAGGGACAGTTAGTGCTCAAGAAAGTTGCTGCGTTCTACAACAAGGTGCCTATGCCTTGCAAGCCTGTCACCTATCAGGATCCCAGTTCATCTGAGCCTACTAAGCCCGCTCAGAAGCATATCCCAGATATCAAACACATCATCCTGCTCAAGCTAATGCGTGAATCTGGTGACTACAAGGCGGCCCTGGCCCTTGTTGAGTGGATCCCAAGTACGCCTCCAAGACCTTCAACAAGTTCATTAACACGGGTCAAGTCCTTGCTGCAGAGAAATCCATGCAGGTTTCCACCATGCTCACTAAGGAGCACAAATGGGCAATCCGCCAGTCAATCACCTGAGACTGCCATCTTGAACTGGCAAATATACAGGCCATGGTCAAATCTACTTTTGGGTTTGAGGCCTTGATTTCCTTTTACTACCATCTGGTGAAGGGAATGTAATTTTCTTGGAAAAAGCTTGGGGTATCCCCCTACAACAGAAACAGCCCAGCCAACATTGACGCCCAGAAAAACTATGCAGAGGCGTACACTGCCCTCAAAGACAAGAGGTCGGTCAAATTTTATTATATTGATGAATTGACATTTGCCTTGTTGATGTGCAATGAGTATGACTATGTCCCCAAAGGCTCCAATGACAGGATGGCTTGGCGTGCTGCAGTCTGTGCCACAGCCTACTCAATGGTGGCTCTCCTTGGTCCAAAGGGGGTTGAGCTTTATCAAATGATATTGGGTTCTCACAACAGCCGTACCTTCTTGTCATTCCTCTGTTTGGTCCAGGAGCACCTGAGGCGCACAAGCCCGGGCTTCACCAATGTGATTGTGTTGGATAACGTTGGTCTCCACAAGGTGGCTGATATTCTTGAGGAATTCCCAATGATCAACACAAGCATTGCAGTGGGCCCCCAGCATTTGGCCACGGCAAATTTACGCCTTCTCTTCCTCCCAGCTTATTCACCCTTCCTAAATCCCATTGAGGAAGTCTTTGGGTGGCTCAAGCAAGTTGTCAAGCAAGGAACCCCAACTGGGACCAAGGACCTCTTTAATTTGCTGCAGGCCAGGATCCACACCCTCCCAGCTGAGATTGTGGCCAAATTCTATGGCCATGCTGATTTGTTCATCCCTGCAGTGCCTAGCCAAACAGCCAATCAATTAAAGGCTTAGTGTGTCCAATTTTTTTTATATTCTCTTATTTACTATTCAAGATTTATTAATTATCATTTTATATTTAGATGTTTCCACGCCCACAATCACATTCAGAAGTCCATCAATAGATGTAAGTAATTTATTTATTTTATTATATATTATTTTATTATGCCATCTGAGGTAATCCCAAACGCTTGATACTGGATTACGCAAATATATTTATATCACTTTGGTCAAATAAATATAAAAATAGTTTTAAAAAAATTAAACGTAAAATGTACAAGTTAGAATTTATTTTATTAACGTATAATTTTATGCTTTTATGAAAACTGTTTCTGCAATATATTTTGCAAAACTGGTTTGCTGAAATAAAAATTATAAAAATTTATTATAATTAGAATACTATAAATTGTAATAAAATTTATTGGAATCATATTTTTATTGTGTGTGCCTGTAGTGGGTTCTTTGGTATGTACCCACCCTGCAATGGAGGTGGCGCACAACCTCCACTTCCACACTGTGAACAGTGGATACACCCTTATTGAAATACTCCCTCCTGCTGGTGAAAGGCAGTAGGGTCAGGTGGGAGTGAAGCAGCAGCTTTTCAGGTGGGGCTATAAACCCGTATATCCCAGCCAGGACCAGGGCGTCTTGGATTACATGATCAACTGAGTTGTATCCAGGGGGGACCTTCTTCCTGTAGAGTGCAAGCCGGGCCTTGTCAATTCCCAGAAGGACCCCATCCAGGTCCTCTACAGATGTGCCCATCCCAAAGTAGAATAGGAACCCCAGGTAAACAACCAGATGAAGCCTTTGCCCTGCAAAGGCTTCTGTGAACTCACACAGTTTATTATAGACTGCGCTGATCTTCTTGTTGTGCTGGGTCTTTGCAAAGGTCAGCTCCATGGCTGCAGGGAGCCCCGTCTTGTTGGCAAGGAGGATCTTGGTCTTCTTTACGGCTGTTGTGTCTGCAACAGCCAATTTGCCCACCGCATGCCCAAAGCTCTCCAACAGGTAAGATATGGTGTGCTCCACCAGGAAGCAGAAGCAAGCAGCTGCATGAGCCCGGCCCATCTCCAGTACATTCTTGAATGGGAGCGTCGCCAAGACGTCCCAAACAAGCTCAATGGAGTTTACACAGTAAACTCCACTGAGGGATACCGGGTCCAGGCGGACCAGTTGGGCATCCTTGTAGGCAGTAACTGCCCACTTGGATGCCCCCTCAGCATGTGTAAGTTCTGCCAACGCCTCCTGCAACATTGGAAAGGACCCGTGGATACGGTCCTCCAGCTCCTGCACAACAGGGGGGACAGATACAATTGCTTTGCCACATGAGTGGCATAATTTGCGTAAAAGGTGGCCAGGACAAAAGGGACCAGGACTTGGCAGAGTTTGCCGTCTACATTTTCTAAGAAAAAAGGTAAGATTTTTGAAAATTTATTAATTTTGTTTTTTAGGCTACCTTCTTGTATTTCTTCCTTGCCTGCAGCCTCGGCCGGCTTGGCCATTCTTGGCGCAATCAATTGCGCAGGCAATTTGGTATCCTCTGCCCTGGCACACTTGGCGGGTTTGAGATGTTCATACATCTCCAGGTCATCAACCCAGACGGACAGCGCAGAAAGATTATATGCCTTAAATTGCAGGCCCTTGACCACAGTTTTTTGAATATTTAGTATGCGCTCAATTGTCTTCTCTGGGGTGTCTGGCATTTTTGACATTAGTGCCTTTGTGGACACCTTGTCAATTTTGTCCCCAGTGAGGACGGCGGACTTCACTTTGGCTTTGACCTTGCGGTCAATGTCCTTTATTTTGGCAATCACCAAGTTGAGATCCTTCAGAAGCTTCTCCAATTCTCTCATTGATTTTTTACTAACCTTTCCATATGTTTTTATAGCTTTTCCCCCAATAAATTCTGTATTATTTTGATACTGTTGCCTCTTTGTTTATTCCTTTTTGTTTTCCCATCTACTACATTATCCCATCTTTTTACCCATTTTGTATATGTTCTACGCTCATCTCAATATGTGTTGTTTGCTTTGTGTTGGCATTGTTTCCTTGATTACCATATTATTTTTGGCGCTTGACATAGCCCCTTGTGAAAATATTAACAACAATTTGGTGATCAGCTAAATTTGAATTAGAAAATTATAGTGTTAACTGTTTTTAGATAAAGTTGTTACTGATCCAAATTCAAAACCTTAATGATAAACTTTAAGCCAATCAGGAGCCAAGTGATAAAGTGATTGTTGTGACATAAAGGGTCATTCAATAATTCTTTGATGCATGTGCGCTAATTAATATGATTGGCTGGATGTTTTGCCATTGTACGCCATTGTTGCTGTGGCAAGTTGTTGGTGGACTAGTGCCCAATCAGCTGCTGGGTTAGCACTAGTCCACCAACAACTTGCCACAGCAGCAATGGCGTACAATGGCAAAACATCCAGCCAATCATATTAATTAGTGCACATGCATCAAAGAATTATTGAATGACCCTTTATGTCACAACAATCACTTTATCACTTGGCTCCTGATTGGCTTAAAGTTTATCATTAAGGTTTTGAATTTGGATCAGTAACAACTTTATCTAAAAACAGTTAACACTATAATTTTCTAATTCAAATTTAGCTGATCACCAAATTGTTGTTAATATTTTCACAAGGGGCTATGTTTAAGTGCTAAAAATAACTGTGTTCTGGATCTAGATACACAACATAGTAAATATATGATTTTATAGAAATAAGCTGAACATAAAGAATAAAACCAACTATAAACAAAGAGAACATGAACAATTGAAATTCAAAAAAAAGATAATATAAATAGAAAATGTTTGGTGACAGGGGTTTATTGGGGCGGGGGAGAGTGATGCCTAGGAGGCAGAATACCGCGGGAAGGAAGACGTAGAGGCAGTGCTGGCCTGGGGGGTCTGGGATTGGGTGGGTTGGGCTTGCAGGTTAGGGGTGTTGGTGGCGGGGGTGGAGGCAGGAGGATTTTGTGTGATGGCTGCCATATAACGCTCATTGTATTCCTCATTGGTCATTGGCTGGATGGGCTGGTAAGTGGCAGTGGCCCGAGGTGGAAGGCGCTTATCCTTATGTGATTGGTTGCCCATGTTCACATGGAAAACCATTTGCGCAAACAAGTCAGCCACCATCTGGCAGCCAAAGAGAAAATTGTGGTCAAGGACCCCAAGATAGAGGTTGTTAAAAGCCTGAGGGTGGCGCTCCCGTAATGTGGATCCCATGTTGAAGAAGACAACATCAGCCAGATGGACGTCTGCATGGCTGGTGGGGTAGACTGAGGCCTGGTGCCTGCATCCCTGGATGGCCTCAAGGGCGGTGGAGCTACCCTCCATCTGGTGGCTCAAGAAAACCCAGTACTTGGAATTTGAGCCATCCCAGGAGTCAAGTAATCCACCAAGGATGTGGCTGTATGAGTAGCCATCAATGAAATCTGGGTTTGTCTGATAGTAGACAAAACCCTTGGCTGAAACAGCCAGAAATGCACCAATGAACGTCCCCTTCTTGACCTTCTTCCTTCTATTCTTGGTGGCGGCTTTTCCTTGCCCGCCAAAATCATCAAAAGCTATTGACAGCTTGTAATATGAGATGAACATGACATCATCAGTTAGACTAGTCAGGCATCAGACCAGGGTTAATTCAATGGCGGTGTCATACAGGGAATCCTCAGCGCCATCCCATTAGTCACCAGCAAAATTAGTAAGAACCTGTATGGAAGCCACCTTCCCATACATCCAGAGCTGCACCATGTGCTCAGACACCCAAATACCATGGTGCTCAAGTTGCTTCTGGACCTGGGTCAAGGGAAGCTTGGGATCCCGCTGGAGGAGGTCAAGCATGATTGGGTATGCCTCAGATATTTGTGACTCGGGGGCCTTCTTGGGCTTCTTGGCTGTCCCAATCAGATTCCCCCTGTTCATCAGGTTGTTGAATTCCCGCATGACAGTAGCTCAGGTAAATTGCAACTGGGCGGCAATCTGTTCCCAGGACAGACCCTGTAGATTCAGTGCCACAATTTCCTGAAGAATTTGGGCGGTGATGATTTGTTGCTTGGGGCGCTGGGCTGGGGGAGCTGAAGCCTGATTGGCTGTAGGGGGGCAGGTTGGCTGGTGGCAGGAAGTTGTTCCAAATCAAGCTTGCCATCCTTATTGGTTGGTTGGTGGGAAGCTTGTGCGGGGGTGGGTTCAGGGAGCAGGGGCAGAGCTAGACACTATGTGACTACTGAACAAGTCAAAGCCATATGGGTCAGGGGTCAGGTACAGGTCAGCTTCCTTGTTACCCACCTCAAAGGCTTGGGAGTAAACAGGTGCCTCCACGTTCTGAGCCTTGCCTCCATTGAATCTGGCTTGGCTGCTGCTGGCTTGGCTGCTGGCGCTGTCAAAGATATTGCTGTTAAAAACCATTGTAAAAAACCTAGGATAAAATCACTAAAAGTAGAAATTTTAAAATTTTAAAATTTAATGATTTATTTTTTATTGTAATCTCAAGTCCATATTTGGAAGGTTCTCAAAACCTTTTCATGCAAATCTAGAGCCATGAAAATGGATCAAATGCCTCTTTCCCTAAATTGGATAGCTGTTGATTGGCTGTTAAACTGTTATTTTTCTATTTTAGGCTGCTCATACTACACATCTTGTGTGAGTTCATTTTGTTTTGTGCTTGTGTAATCTCGCTTCTAGATTACTCAAGTTTTGTTTCACTTTAGTTCTTCTGTTGGTGCCTCATATTAATCCTGATTGGATTATAATATACTCTGGAACAGCATCCATCCATTTCACTTGTTTTGTCAGTTCATTTTGATTGTGGTTTGAACTACACCGCTTGATGTTTGATATAATTTCATATAATGGGCTAGTGAAATTTTGTTTTTTGTTTGACAGTCCATTTATTAACTGAAATTTTATAAATTAATTGAATCCTGAATCTTGCGCAACTTGGATTTTGTTTAAATCTGAAATCATTTTGTTTAAATCTGAGATATTTTTGGTTGTCGACATAGCTTTTAAAACTACTGTAGGTTTTTTTGAATAAAAACAATTATTGGTCTCAATTGGACCACTTCCAACCTTTAAGTTTTCTTTATAATCTATAACTACAACACAAGACTCATGATCTAATTCATAGATATATTTTTTATATTCTTTATTTTGATGAACATAAAAGTCTTGGTGCTGATTAATAGTCTTTAAGTCATTGTCTATAGATTCTGGTAATGGTAAGTTTTTACTTTCACATCCTTCCTCCTTTTTTTCTAGTGAATTTTTTAAGTTACAAATATTACACATATTGGTTTGTTTTCACTTTTTATTATATTTTTAGGGATTAATTTATAGTAAGTAGAAATTGAAACTGAAATTTCATTTTTTTATATATTTCTTTTTTTTGTTTTAAGTAGAGAGTATTTAAGTTCAGTTGAGTAATTACTCATCTCTTTTTCTATATCTTTATAAAAAATTTGGGCACTTTTTTTGTAAACTGGCTGGTTTCAAAAGAATTTTCCAGCAATTTTCTAATTTTTTTTAATTATTTCTTTTTTTAATAAAAAGTTCTTATTTTTTTGGCTTTTTTTGTTTAAGCTTACATTTTTATTTTTATTTATTTTTCTTAAGTATTCAAACTCACTTTTGGTTATATTAAACCCCATATCATTAAGCTCTTTTAAAGAGTAACTGGAAGTAACCAGAGATTCAAGGCTGGGAGATTCTTTTGGGGAGAAGATTTCATGAGATAGTTTAAGTTTTCAATGAACTCATTGCCTTTTGATTTTGAATAGTTGCCAGGAACTGAGCTTTCTCAAATCCAGTTTGAGTAAGGAAGTGCTTGATGGAATAATCAAGATCATCACCAGCAATAAAGGGGAATGTCTTTTTTAACATTGTAATTTGTTCTCTTTTTGTTGAAGCTCCCAAGGGAAAAAAGGGTAGCATGGCAGAAGTAAATTTAACTAAGGACATGGTAGTATTTTGAATCTGTAATTTGGTCAGATCTCTGAAATGTGCCTTAATGATGGAGTAGTTCTTATCAGAATGTGGCCTTTGAATGGGGTCTTTTAGATTAGAAGCTTTGTGGTGCTTTAGCTCTTATATATCAAGCTAAATGACACCATTCTGAAAGAAATGGTGTGATAGCTTTTACTATAGTTTGAACTTGAATTTATGTTTGCAGAATTAATTAAATATCCAGTTTTTATACACAAGTGATATATGTGAAGCAGCTAAGCATCATTATTACATCATATCCTCTTTATAATCAATGCAAATCAATTAAAATAATGTATTCAGTTAATTGTAACTCTTCTGCATATTTTTAAAATGATAAAATATTAAAGAATTCCATTTAAAGAATGCTTAATTTGAGGTTTGAAGCTCACTTGAACCTTAAAATTAATCTAAACAGTGATAAAAACATCCTAACTTCTAACTACCAAAAATCCTAAATAGTTGAGCTTTTTAAATAAAACAAAATGTGAAAATAAAGCTCTTAATCTTATCTTTAATTTTGTCAAATAAAAAAGAATTTTTTATATTAAAAAAGAGTATTTATTAGCTTTGAAGTGATCTACTTTATATCATTAGATAGAATCATATAATAAAATCTGGATTTTAATATTTTAAATCACTTTCGCTTTAATATTGAGTATTGTATACATATTACAATTTTTACACCAATAAAAAGATAGGATCCTTAGCATCATTTTGATAGCTTACAGTGTGAAAAAATATTAAATATTTGTTGAGTTATTACTATTTTAAATATAAACATTTGTAATTTGATTTTTTTCAAAATTGAACTGTTATGCTGCAACTTGAGCAGCATGTGCATTAGAAAATGGCCTAATCCCTAAAATAATGACCCATATGTACAACAAAAGACAGCTCAAGCCATTTTTTTTGTGATTCCGTGTATTCCATGCTGTATTTTGGATATCTTTGCTTGTTGTCTGGTTTGTTTGTTGCTGTGTTGAGCTATTTCATCTATCAACGCCCAAGATCCCTGTCAATAGAGGGTATTTTTACATGGGTTCTTGGAGCTTGCTTAAATGTGAGTTATTTTTGCTTAGGGCTGTAGCTGGGAAAACTGCTGTATTGCCGGAGTATCTACTTTATTTAAATCTGTGTTCCTGATTGGCACTCTCTCAGACATAGTTGGCCAGATTTAGAGGCTCGGAGATTGAAAATAATGGTGTAGTTTCCTGAACAGATCTTGGTAGACTCACTCTTGAAAGAAACTGCTTCTATTTTGAGCCACAAAGATAATCAAGGTTGTAAAAAAGTGAGCTGCCTTGTGTTTGAAGGGATCACCTTTGTGACTGAACCAAGTTTGTTCAGTGATTGTATCGTTTTTGTTGTATGATCACTATCATAGTTGATGCAGATTGCTTCAGAATAAGGCTGGGTCGTTTTTGGTTTATATATGATGTAATTTTGTTGGCTGTCTTGGTTTTGGGATCGTGTATTCGATTTTAATCTTGTTGTCAGTTTGACTATTTTGGTATCGGGTCCTAGATGCATGAGACTTTTAATGGGTAAATTGACCTTTAAGCGGAACCAGTTGCCTTTTGCTTTGAGACTGAGCCATTTTTGTTTAACTCAACAGGTTGCAAACCTTCTGCAGAGTGGTTTTTGAAGCTGTGAGGGTGAGGGAAACTGTTTCAGATACAGACGAAATTGAAAAATGTTGGATTTAGATTGATCAACAATAGATTTGGTACCATAATTATTTTGTTTTTTGACTGGGAAATTCAGTTTCAATCTGAAATTTTTCATCTGTCCTTAGAGCTTTGAAAACTACGGTAGGGCTGAAGTGTCTGATGGTTTATCTTTTAGCCAACATTTTCCATGTCATTATACATGGGTGTTGTGTGCTTATGGATTGAAAGTGAGTGGTTTACAAACTACTAGGGGCGTGAACGGCTACTTATGCTCGGGAAAGTCATGTTCATAGTTATACTGTTGCCCGATGACTCATCTCCAAATCTCAACCAGCAAAATGCAACTATCATGCATTGGTTTTTCTCCCAGTGCAACGAGGTTCAACTCTCATCAAGGTGTTTTTAATAAAACTTATTTAAAGCCAACTAATTTAATCTAGGCAAAGTGCGTGGTGAGAGACAGATTTCGTTGCATTATGAGCAGAATTGGCGTACGATAGTTGAACCTTGCTGGTTGAGATTTGGAGATGAAACATATCGGGGAACAGTGTAACTTCCTATTTATAAATTTCCCTCTGGTTCGACATAATGTGCTGCACAGTAGGCTTCACTATTATCCAACTCATATCGAAATAGCTCCTTAGATGATAAGCCAGGTACTTTCTTATGAGACCAGATATATAGTAACGATAAAAGGACAGCTTTTATCAAATCGATATACAATGTAAGGAAGCCGGCCGAGCATAAATAAAGTTTACTGATAAAAATGTTGAAGTTACTTCTTGGTAATGGCGATCCCAAGGGACTTTTTGAGAATGCGGAGCTGGGATTTTCCCTGGAGCAAGTAAACTTCGATCTTTTTCTAATGGGTTAGTTGTGAGAAGGAGTGATTGGATACAATGTCGGTTTCCTCCCGATGCGTATCAAAGTCATCCCGGGCCCATTTGAGAATGTAATCTTTGTCGGTTGGGTTGTAGACATCTAGTGGAGATTAGTCTTGTTGAGCGTAAAATTCGAAATGGTTGCCCTGCAAGAGTTTGCAGTGCATTTTGATAAATGTGGATTGATAAGGGATAGTCAAGATAAATTATTATTAACAATTACATTGTAGCTAAAGCCTATAAAAATCTTCGGTTTTCTCTGAGTATTTATGGTATCTTATTTTGAATATCAAGAGATTGAACATATAGAGTTTGATTTCGCTTACCTTTGCATGCCCTCAGTATCTCTCGGTACAGTTGGATACTTTCGGATTTTAAGATAAACTAAAGAGCGTTTAAAAAAGAATTTGGTTTCTAATAAATACATGGTTGAATATGAAATTTCTAAATGGTAACTTTTGATCAAAAAAGTCTTACATGCTTCAGATTTGGGCCACTTGCGGCTGGTTTGCAAGTTGAAAAGGGCATGGCAAACACAAGGGGGGTTTTAACTTGTGGAAATATTTGGTGGATGCAGTTGACACGCCGCGACATTGCCTAAAAATGAAGCATCGTGTTAACATAAATCATCAGTCAACATGAATTCAAAAATAGCTTAATCGTTAACAATATTTCGACTGAATATCCTTTAAATGCATAGTCTAGTATTTTAAACGCGTCAGATGTTTTTAACATGTTTTAAACCATCTGTAGATGCAGCCCATGTCTGTTTTAAACTACAAGGGATGAGTTTGAAGATTAACTAAACGCAAAACAACTCGTGTTGAATTTATTTTAGGATGCTAAAGCAGTCATCTCATTGGCCAAAAATGCCCCAGTTGTTAATCTTGAAGGTCTTTAAGGTGGCCCTGAAATGATTGAATTCGACCAAAACAGCTTCTGATGGTGACCATTGCGTGAGGTCGATATTGTTGTCTGAAATAATCTCTAAAGGAATGTGGTAGATAACAAGCAGATCTGTTTCAACTTCAGGGATTCTAATTGTGGCTAAATAAATCAGCAGATGTGTAAGCTCGTTTGGATTTCTTGTGTTTTTGGAAAGAAGCACTCTTCCTTGAAGAAACTGCACTTGGGCTTGCTGACTAAGCTTCATTAGCTAATTAAACCTACTGATATCTTACTCAGAGAAACATGTATCATTTGGGCCAACTAACTCAACTTTATCTATGATGGAGCCTGAACATTTCATGTCGTCACAAAGCTCTTGAAAATGATATCTAACCCATGTTAAAGTACATCTTCAAATCGAATTACTGTGCACAGTTTTCAGATGAAGCATCACTGGCAAGCTGGTTGATTTCAATGATCAAGCTTCGGTCAGAGTCAGTTGTATCAGCATAAAATTCCTGGTGATCTGGCACCTCTCTAAGATGACTGTTTTGAATTAGCATGTTCTGCTTTTGCTTTAACTTGCCTAATATCAGCTAGGTCGGAAGTTATTTCTGCTTCTATCGCACCACCAAATAGCTGTCTAATAGGCATTTTCTTTTTAAGTTGAAATTCCTATGGATTAGGTAAATACAAGGTAGACCGAATTAAACATCCAACAGAGAAATTCAGCGTTAGTTGCTTTAGACACTTCTTATAAATCATAAGTCCCTAACCGATTTTTTTCAGCAGGGACATTTACAAAAGTCAATTTATATTATTTAAATTTCCAGAGAAAATACTCCACACATACGGTGCCTTCAATTAGTCGTAGATTATTTCTATCCATACCGTTTTAATTTCCAAGAACCAATTACACCTATTTTCAAGATCTTTTTGCTTAAATCTAGAGGTTCAAAGACAGAAAATTTTACAACTGACTAACTACTTGAGACGCTGCCCTCTAACATGCGCTCAGCTTTAAAAAAAGAACCCTCTAAGCCTGGCTAAGGTCTAAAGATAAGACCTGGTTAAAGGGGGGAAGAAACCTTGACGCAGGATCAAATCAACATAGAAAGGATAATGGCAACATTTTTAACCAACTATTCCAACAGAAACCCTAACCAACCTTCTTAACTATGAAAAAGTATAAAATATAAATATGGGGCCCTTGATATTAATGCAGCAATTACTTATTCTGTAGACTTGAAGGTAGAAAGGAGATCAAGCAGCTAAGTTACGCAATTCCCTGGCCATTTGTGTTCCTCCAGAATTCGCAGCTCCCGTTCAAGGTTGATCAAAACTGATATTATCACAATACACTAGGGAAATGTTGGCAGCGCTTTACGGCCCTGATATGATTGGTTGAGCAGGGCGATGGTTAAAAATGAAACCAATCCACATCCATCAACTCGGACAAGGAGTTTTATATCTCGTCCGATCGGACCAAGGCTTTTAAACGATCCATTCAGTGACAATCGTGACCTCTCCAGCCCTTCTAATGACCAACAAGAATTCCACTTCAAGAACAGATGGGATTTACTTTGACTTTACCCATCATTGGCCAGCCTTTTAAAAAAGGTTTTAGCTGCCAGCACGCTTTTGAACTTATTTAAAAAGAGTTTAAAAACAAAAGACAATCCCCATTATCTTTAAAGATACAGTAGCTTTCACAGCCATGGCGCTATACAAAATTAGCTCAGATTTAAACAAGATGGGCTCAGATTTAAGCAATCTCCAAGCATCAGTACAAAATATCCACCCTGCTAGCAGAGATTTTGGGTGTTAATAGACGAAATGGCTCAACACAACAACAAGCAACCCAAACAACAAGCAAAGATGTTCAAATATTTCATGAAATACACAGAATCACAAACAAAATGGGTTGAGTTGTCCTTTGATGTACATATGGGTCATTATTTTAGGGATTAGGCCATTTTCTAATACACATGCTGCTCAAGCCGCAGCATAACACAGTTCAATTTTGAAAAAATCAAATTACAAATGTTTATATTTAAAACAGTAATAACTCAACAAATATTTAATATTTTTTCACACTGTAAGCTATCAAAGTGAAGCTAAGAATCTTATATTTATATTGGAGTTAAAATAATAATATGTATATTATATTGAATATTAAAGCAAAAGCAATTTAAAAGAGCATGTGTCAGACTTTATTATATTATTTTGATAATGAAATAAAATAGATTGCTTTAAGCTAAAAAAGTTAATTTTTTATTAAACAATATATACTTTTTATTTGACTAAAATAAAGATTTGATTTGAGCTTTATTTTTGCACTTTATTTTATTCAAAAAGCTCAATTCTTTAGAATTTTATGGTAGTTTGAAGTTAGAATATTATCATCACTGTTTAGATTAATTTTAAGGTTCAAGTGAGCTTTGAACCTCAAATTAAGCATTCTTTAACTGGATTTCTTTAATATTTTATCATTTTAAAAAGCATGCAGAAGAGTTACAACGAAGTGAATACATCATTTTAATTGATTTGCATTGATTATAAAGAGGATATGATGTAATAATGATGCTTAGCTGCTTCACATATATCACTTGTGTATAAAAACTGGGTATTTAATTAATTCTGCAAACATAAATTCAAGTTCAAACTATAGTAAAAGCTATTACACCATTTCTTTAAAAATGGTGCCATTTAGCTTGGTCTATAAAAACTAAAGCACCACAGAGCTTCTAATCCAAAAGACCCCATTCATAGGCCACACTCTGATCAGAACTACTCCATCATTAAGTCATATTTAAGAGATCTGACCTAATGACAAATTCAACATACTACCATGTCTTCAGTTAAATTTACTTCTGCCATGCTACCCTTTTTTTCCTTGGGAGCTTCAATAAAAAGGAAAAGAATTGCAATGTTAAAAAGACATTCCTCTTTATTGCTAGTGATGATCTTGATACTTTCATCAAGCACTTCCTTACTCAAACTGGATTTGGGAAAGCTCAGTTCCTGGCAACTATTCAAAATCAAAATGCAATGAGTTCATTAAAAACCTAAAGCATCTCCTGAAATCTTCTCCCCAAAAGCATCTCCCAGCCTTGTGATCTCTGGTTACTTTAAGCTACTCTTTAAAAGAGCTTAATGATATGAGATTTAATATAACCAAAAGTGAGTTTGAATACTCAAGAAAAATAATTAAAAAATAAAAATGTAAGCTTAAACAAAAAAAGCCAAAAAATAATAACTATTCATTAAAAAAAGAAATGACTAATGTCAAGATTTCTGGATCTTGAAGAAGAAGAGTGATTGTTTTTATTAGGTGAGTTAATCATGTTGGGATGGGATATCTGTATGAAGACAGATGTGCTTCTATTGATGTAGATGGGTGTGACAACGGGCTGTGTTCTGTTGTTGGTTGATCTGATTGAGGTGGAAGTCCTGTGGTCATTTGAAGATGCGAACCGTCAGTGGTGGTTTGGCAGGAATTTGCAAGTATCAATAAGTTGCTCTTATTGTACTTTGACACCGCTACTATTTGGACTAGTAGTGATGTTGAAGGGGATAAATTGTCTGCCTTCCAAGTGATCTTGGAAGGACCCTTTATAGTTGACAGCTAGTGGCCAAACTGGCGTCTAGTTGCGGACAACTCTTTACTAGCTAGCCTATCATCCCCAGACTACTAGTTTCACCCCCTAGAGTTGGATCCCAAAACCCAAATAAGGTTTGAGATGAGGTAATATTCTAGGCTGCTGATTTCTCATCTTCAGCCTAGATATACCTTGACTTAGTTACAGCAAACTAGATTGACACCCAATTCAGCCAACCTGCCCTTGTGCTTGGTATAATGTGCAGAATTTGCACAGGCGGTCTTCCGTCTCACTTCTTGGTGAACCAGGATGTTGTAATTCCCTGTTCTAATCTCTGGGTTGGGTCTGTGTCCCTATTCGGAATCCAGAATCCTTAGCATCTAATTATAGAAGCTTCTGGATTGGTCCATGACCTGAGACCTGGAATGTCTCAGGTATCTTCTGACTTGAAAACTATATCAATCTTATCATAGTTTCTCCGTATTCCGGAATAGCTGTGTCAAACTGGCTGTGTCCCGTCTAATGTCAACCCACAGCTTCAGTGATAGGGATATGAATCAGTCAATCCTAATAGATCAGGATTTCCTGACATTTCCCCCCACTTGACTGAGCTATATATTTTCTGGGGAACTTCTTCAATACGGGAATATGAGTAGCAACTATTCTGGAATTAGCAACAAGTCTGATGCCTGCCAAATAGTGGCGCAGATATCAGAGGAGGACCGTCAGCATTTTTGTGAGCTTTCTAAGGAGGTCAAGGTGGCGTTGCTTTGTGGGCTCTGGCAAGCAGACACTGGTTCACTCTGGTCTGGGTTAGAGAGTTTGGTACTGGGGGAGAATAACAATGAAATCCTGGTGAAGGGTGAGGCTGCAGGGCAGTCTTCTGTTGGTGGCAAAAAGTGCCTAGCTGAAGCTCAGTCTGTTTCAGCACGTACCTGCCCTCAGAATCTGGAGGGTGTGCCTTTTGTTGTTGACCCTAACTCTGGCACCTTCACCTATTGCTTGGTGGATGCCAATTTGCCAGATCTTGATTCTGTGCCCTTACTTAGATTGGGTGAAGAGGGTTTTAACATTTCACAACTTTACTTGGGGATGGATGTAATCCCCCAATTACTTTTTGTGATAATGGCTCAACGCCTGCGCCATGATCTTAAGCAGCGCATAAACCATTCCAGCGAGGGTTTCCATAGTGTGGAGGACAAAGACTTGGCGGGGCAGTTGGGCGAGCAGCTGGCAGAGCTTCTGGTGAGTACTGGAGATGCTGGCAGGGTAGGTGAGGCCTGTCAAAGCTATATCCTAGACTTTAGCTTATGGGTGTTCTCTTCTTGGTTTGGCGCTCTAGAGGGATTTCTGCAACTGTATTTGTCTCTGGGTGTGGACAACTCAGATGCGCAAGACATTCAAATCTGTTGTGTGGTCCACAGCGTTTATGCCGCCATCAATAGCAGGGCCAAGCAACAGGCGGTTTGCAGGATGGTGTTATGTGGGGAAATAATGCTTACCCCCGATCTTAGCCTATCAATGGCTAATGCAGACAATATGGCGGCACAGTGGGAGAAAGTCCGCAACAAGCTGGGCAGTCTTAAGGCGCTGTTACCTCACTGCTATTGATATATATCTGACTTCATGTTGGACTGCATGGTCTTGTTATGCGCCTTCCCTTTGGACACTGGGCTCTGGTGGGTTGATGCCATCTCTGGGGAAATTCTGATTCCTTTTGTTTGTTTTTTGCAGATAATCCCAAGTGAGAATAGACTCTGGCTTCAGGCCGCCACTTACTGGTTTGCTGAGGGGAGGAAGTTCCCTTTTGTGAGCATCTGGAGCCTGAGGCAGGTGGTGCAAAGGTCTCAAAGAGGAAGCACCCAAGTAGCTGATTCTGAAGGGGATGAAGAAGATCTTGAGTATCAGGAAGGCAACCCCTAGTTGTTTGTAATAAAGCTTCTTTTTTCCTATTACAATTTTTCTTTTAGACTTTATTTAGTAAACTTTATTGTGAGCCAATATTTGTAATCGAAAAATATGGCTTGAGGAACCTGGCGTGGACTCTGTTGATGAGTCTTCCATTGGCCAGATCCTTGATTGTATAAACATCTGGAGAGGTCTTCTCAATGATTTTGAAAGGCCCTTTCCAGATGCTGTTGAGCTTATGAGCCCGTCCCACAACTCTGTTATGGTATGAAACCTGAGTGCCAATTTTAAATTTGGCTAAGGCGCGTCAATTCTTGTTGTCAGTCTTGCGTCCTTTGTTCCTGATGAGGGAGGTTTCAGTGAAAGCTTCAGCTTGAAGCTTGATGAGCGTGTTGGCTAACCTAGACATATATTGTTTGTATGTTATGTTACCCAGGTCCCTCATTGCTGAAAACAGAATTGGCAGGATTGCTGGATGACGTCCATATGTCAATTGAAACGGGGAGAAGCCAGTCGTACTGTGGATTGAGATGTTGTATGCAAACATAACGGCAGGCAGGAAGAGATACCACTCCAAAGTTTGGGAGTCTGCCAGCTTTTGCAGAATGTTGAATAAAGTGCCATTAGCTCTCTCAACCATCCCATTTGATTCTGGGTGGTAAGGTATAAAGAGCACTCCCCTTGCGCCCATGAGCTCATTTAATTTTGGAATTATGTGAGCAGTGAAGTCTGTTCTGTTGTCAGTAAGAACAAACTGGGGTCAGCCATGTCAATGGATAATTTGTTCCAATAAAAACCTGGCTGTTGATTTGGCGCTGACGTGCTGCAGCGCTCTGGCTTCCACCCATTTTTTGAGGTGGTCAATTGTCACAATAATGTAGCGCAACCAACCAACACACATTGGCAGAGGCCCAATCACGTCTATGCTAACAGTATGCCAAGCAAACTTGGACTCTACTGCTTTGTATTGATGCTTACCAGTGAAGGGTTTCTCATGCTGACATTCTGTATAGTAGGTCAGGGTTTCCTTCACGTCAAAGAGGATTGACTACCAGTAGTAATGTTGTTGAAGTTGGTGGACTGTCTTTCTTAAGCCACCATGACCCACTGCCTTGTGGGCGGCCATTATCAGATCCAGGCGCTTTAAAGGTCTGGGAAAGATGTATTTGGCACCGTCATGGTACTTATACAGCTTTTGGTTCTCCACCTTACAGTCTTTGCAGAGCTCACAGAGGATGGCCTGTACTTCTTCTGGTTTGTCCTTGAACTTGTTGGTGAGCATCTTTTCATATAACAGGTTGGCCTGAGTTGCTACTATAGCAACTTTGGGAAGTCTTGACAAACAGTCCGCGTTCTGGTGGTTGGCGCCAGGACAGTGGACTATAGTGTAATCAAAAGCCTGGAGTTTTAATGCCCATTGGGCAAGGCGTCCTTCTGGCTCCCAAAGATTTTGCAGCCAACTGAGGCTGGCGTGATCAATGACCACAGTGAAGTGTACCCCGTTCAAGTATACTCTAAATTGCTTGTAGGTGTATATCACGGCAAGGCATTCCCTTTCTGTGACCGTGTAGTTTTGCTTATGTACATTCAGGGAGCGGCTAGCATAAGCCACTGGGTGTTCCGCCCCTGTGTTGTCCAACTGAGAAAGGACAGCTCCTAAGGCGGATAAAGAGGCATCTGTATGTACGACAAAAGGTTTGCTAAAGTCCGGATACATCAATATTAGACTGGAGGACAGGCTAGTGCAGAGGGCGTTGAAATTGTCTTGGCAGGCTGTTGTTCATAGGAAGGGGACCCCGTTCTTCAGTAGATGAAACAAAGGTTTTCCAGTACGGGCAAAGTTGGGGATAAAGTGATGGTAGTAGCCTACCATCCCCAAGAAGACCTGGATATTGTGTTTGCTTTCTGGCCACTTCATCCTAGTGATTGCCTCCACTTTAGCAGACTGAGGGAAGAGTCCTGCTGTATCCACCACAAATCCAAGGTACTCCAACTGATCCTTAAAGAATTGACATTTTTGGGGTTTGATCTTCAAGTTGGCATCTGCCAATCTTTTGAATACTGCCTCCAAATGCTCAAGGTGTTCAGTGAAGGTTTTTGAGAACACATTGATATTGTCCAGGTAGACTAGGATGCAGGAGAGCTTGAGATCACCCAGTATGGTGTCCATGGCCCTCTGGAAGGTTGCAGGTGCATGGCACAACCCTTGCGGCATTTGGGTTGGCTGGAAAAGGCCCTGTGAGGTAATTATGGCGCACTTCTCCTGTTCCTCAGGTGGAAGCTTGATTTGCCAGTACCCCAATATGAGGTCCATGGCTGAGAAGTACTTGGTCCCTCCAAGTCAATCCAGTGTGTTGTCAATCCTGGGCAGCAAGTACAAGTCCTTCTTTGTTATCAAGTTCAGGTGCATGTAGTCTATCACTACTCAATTACTCCCATCCTTCTTTTTTGCTATCAGGATGGGTGACGCCCAGGGACTCTTGGATGGGATCAACATGCCTCTGTCTAGAAGTTGCTGGATTTCATTATTCACAGTCTCTTCACTGGCCTTTGAGCAACAAATTGGTTGAAGGCAGACAGACTTATTATCCCCCGTGTTGATGTGATGAGTGACCTCATTGGCGCACCCAAGATTGAAGTTGTCTTCTGCAAATATGCAACAATATTTTTTGAAAAGTGCACTGGCTTGTTCCCGTTCAGTGTCATTAAGGGAAGATAGATCAGCCAATGGAGTGGTTACATATGCGGCAGCTTCAACTTGATCAGGGAGACCCATTTATGACAGGTTGCCAATACACTCAAAGCTGTCCAGTTCTTCAACTGGTAGAAGATGAACAAATCCTACAATCTGGTTCTTCTTGATGTGGATGTCATGTCCTTGAAGATTGGCCAGTAGGACATGAATTTTGCCATGGCCAGGAATGATTATCCCAGGAGCAATACACGGTTTGAATCTTGAACGTCCCCAGGGCTGATGAACTTCACCATATAATCCTGTGGGGATGTCTAAGGTTAAACCTGTGTTTACAAACTGCTATTGGCCAGATCCAAGTGTAAGAGTCAATCTTGAGCGGAGCGGAATTCCTTTGTGCTCCTTGATCTGGGTTGGCAGCCACTTTCCCTTTTTTCCCATACAGTTGTAGGGAACTGCCACCACACCGTCCTTGTATGCCAGATTGATGCTAGGGTTTACCTTAGCTGGTGGTTTTGCGTCCCGTGTGTAGTACAGTGGGATGATCTGGCAAAATATTGTCAGAGTGTTGTCCTTCATGTCCAATCTGATCCCGTATTTACAAAGAAATGCTGTACCAATGAGCACGCCATAATTTTCACTGGGCAGGACCACAGCAGGAGAGGACACGACAATGGAACCAAAGCGCATTGGCAGAGCGCTGTAAGCTCCTTCTGACATGGTGGTGTGTTTACCGGTAATACTGAACACTCTGGTGTGCGCAATGTCAGGAGCAATACCTAGCTTCCTGACAAGGCAGGTGGACACAATATTAATAGGGGCACCACTATCTATTATGGCGTGCACCTTGACTTTATTAACAGAGATATCTGTGTATGTACATTCAGAGTAGAGTTCAGAGTATAAGTTTAATATGTGTACACCCAAGGGTGCCGGAGTATTGAAGTACTGTTTGAGACTCTGACCAATCTCAGGGAAGTTGGCCTCAATGGTCTCAATGGGAAGGGAGAATTGTACTCTTTCAAGGAAGGTAGGTCACTGACTACGCTGGGTTTGGAAGCAAGGCAAGTTTCTTGTACTTGAGCCGTGTACAGTTTGGAAACTGTCTCTACAGCGTTTGGTGCGGCCTTCCTTGGGCGTCCCCTACCTCTAGCAGGAATAGTGTAAAGGTCGTCTGACACAAGCATGTGTAGAAGATCCTCTTTGAACTCCTGTTTGGGGGCAAAGTGAAACAGCTGAATGGCCAAAGGCGGATCAAATATTGATGCCTCTTGGGCTGTTGTCTCAGGAGGGGCTGTATGAGACTCAGCTACCTCTGGAGACTAGCGGTCTGGTTCTTTTGGAATTGGGGAAGTGGCAGACTCAGTATTTCTCTACTGGCCCGCCTTGACTTTTCCCTGGTCATCCTGTTTTTTGTTGACCACCACATTTACTGAGGACTCATGCCCTTTCCCCTTGCAGATGCTGGCCCAGTGTCTTTTCTTATCACACTTGTGGCAAGGGTCTGTCAGATCCTTGGCCTTGTAGTCACTTCCTGATTTACCATTTGAGTCAGAAGCGGCATTGTCAGGCTTGGGTTTGCGAGGTTTGTCCTTGGTGGGGGTAGACAAGCAATTATTCTGTCCTTTATTTGGAGCTCCAAACTGGGCCCCAAGGCCGCTCAAATAACTGGTGATCCGTTGGATTGATCTGGATTGATCCAAAACAGGGAACATGACATTGGCTAATTCCCGGTATGGTTGCAGTGTATGTCCCATGGTGATTCTACAGTCCATTCAGAAAGAACCCCGGTGCCTAGAAGAACCTGCACTTCATGATAGAAGCGGTTGGCAAAGTCTTGAGCAGACTCATACTTTTTGAACAAGATGTTACTGAACTCTGCCTTTTGAGATTGCAATCTGGTCTCACTACCAAATTCCTTGATAACAGCCTGGCAGGCATCTTCATAAGTCCAATTGTCTAGTGGCAGGTGGGGCATGATGACGTCTACGCAGGTGGGATCCAGAGTGTTTATGAGGGTGATTGCCTTCATGTGATCACTTGCACCTCTCATGGACATTTCAAAGAGGCGGATGAAAGTTCAAATGTTTCCATTTTTATTGAACTTTGGCAAGTTGAGTGGTTTAAACTTATGATCAGGGACAGTCAATTATGTATCTTCCTTTCTAGTGGCGTGAGTGTTATTGGCATGCGGCACTGACAAGGGAGTGAGGGGTGGCAAGGCTGCTACTCCTCTAGGAACTCTGAGGGTGTCACTTGATTCATTGCTCACGTTGTTAGGAGAGAGGTAAAAGAAGTCAGAAGAAGAAGAGTTTTTCCTCTGTTCTGGGCTTGATGCTGGTATGGGCAACACTCTTCTGCCTGAAGACGTACTGCTTTCCAAGGAGGCTAAACTTTCCAATATAGCCAGTCTGGCTAGCATGTTAGCTTTGAATTCCTTACATGAGGTCTTTTTTCTATGTACCTGCTCTAGTAGAGAGCTGTAGTTGTTCTCTTCTGTCAAGACCGTACTGGCTAAAAGATCCTGGTGGTTTAACAGCTCCTTGGTCTGGAACTCAGCGGCAGCAAGATCACGGCGAAGCCCTGCTATGTCTTTGTACATCTCAGACACTAAACTATGTGCATCTTTTACTGCGTCCCATAGCTTTTTCTGGTCCTCAGTGTATTCCTCATGATCCAGGCAGCACTGATGGTCATCCTGTTCATTGCAAACAGTGTGTTGGCTACGGCTGGTGGTCTTGTTTTGTTGATCATTTCCACAATCCTGTTGACATAGTTGACTACCTTGGAGTGACATGCGTACTGCTTGTTACAGTTGTCTCTAATTGACTGGAGCAAGTCTTCCTGCTGGGTAACAAGATCTACATGATCTTGGTTGCTGGGCAACATCTGTACATGGCAGCTTAGTGTTACACAATGATTTGTTACATCTGCAACCCATTGTGCACTTAGGCCTCAATTATCCAGGACACCACCCACAAGCTGATCAACCTGGTTATTGAATTAGTTGACTATCTTGTCTACCCTACCATGGGCAAAGGCGGTGGAGTCACATAGGTCTGCCACAACGGTCTGTAAAGTTATGAAGCTGACGTTCAGTTGACTGACCAAATTAAGGTTGGCCAATTGTAGCTTGGAGCAAAAGCAGAGGAGCTTGTTCAACTCCAGCTTCTGTCTGGCAACCAGTCATTGGAGATGTTTTATTGCTGGTGTAAAAAATATGCAAGCACTTCCTGGACCCTGCTCTGATCCAGTTAGAGAAGCTGACCCAGCTGGGTGCAAGTGACGTCCTGGTATCTGTGGAAATTGTTACTCAGGTTGTTGGTAGTACCATCAATCTGGAACAAATTAAACTTGGCGTCACCCTGGGGATCATTGAGGTTACATCTACCATGTTACAATGCTTGCAAAATAAAAAATACATCCTCTATGTTGTATTGTTGTTGTCTCATGGCAATGACAGTCCCTGTAATGTCAAGCTGAATCATTTCCAGCGGAAGCGTGGATGCTTTGTATGGAGTCAGTTCTAAGCAGAAGATTGGTCTCGCTCAGTATCACTGGTCTCCATGTATCCCCCTGTACTTATCAACAAAGCTGGGGGTCATCAGTGGCAAGGCAGCGCGTTGACTTGACACCAATGGAAGCTCGGGTTTTTAGTGAGCACCACTGTCAAGATTTCTGGATCTTGAAGAAGAAGAGTGATTGTTTTTATTAGGTGAGTTAATCATGTTGGGATGGGATATCTGTATGAAGACAGATGTGCTTCTATTGATGTAGATGGGTGTGACAACGGGCTGTGTTCTGTTGTTGGTTGATCTGATTGAGGTGGAAGTCCTGTGGTCATTTGAAGATGCGACACTGTCAGTGATGGTTTGGCAGGAATTTGCAAGTATCAATAAGTTGCTCTTATTGTACTTTGACACTGCTACTATTTGGACTAGTAGTGATGTTGAAGGATATTAAATTGTCTGCCTTCCAAGTTATCTTGGAAGGACCCTTTAGAGTTGACAGCTATCGGCCAAACTGGCGTCTAGCTACAGACAACTCTTTACTAGCTAGCCTATCATCCCCAGACTACTAGTTTCACCCCCTAGAGTTGGATCCCAAAACCTGAATAAGGTTTGAGATGAGGTAATATTCTAGGCTGCTGATTTCTCCTCTTCAGCCTAGATATACCTTGACTTAGTTACAGCAAACTAGATTGACACCCAATTCAGCCAACCTGCCCTTGTGCTTGGTATAATGTTCAGAATTTGCACAGGCGGTCTTCTGTCTCACTTCTCGGTGAAACAGGATGTTGTAATTCCCCGTTTCAATCTCTGGGTTAGGTCTGTGTCCCTATTTGGAATCCAGAATCCTTAGCATCTAATTATAGAAGCTTCTGGATTGGCCTGTGACCTGAGACCCAGAATGTCTCAGGTATCTTCTGACTTGGAAACTATATCAATCTTATTATAGTTTCTCCGTATTCTGGAATAGCTGTGTCAAACTGGCTGTGTCCTGTCTAATGTCAACCCACAGCTTCAGTGATAGGGATATGGATCAGTCAATCCTAATAGATCAGGATTTCCTGACAAATAAAAAAATAATTAGAAAATTGCTGAAAAATTCTTTTGAAACTAGCCAGTTTACAAAAAAAGTGCCTGAAATTTTTTATAAATATATTGAAAAAGAGATGAGTAATTACTCAACTGAAATTAAATACTCTATACTTAAAAAAATAAAAAGAAATATATGAAAATAAAAAATGAAATTTCAGTTTGAATTTCTACTTACTATAAATCAATCCCTAAAAATATAATAAAAAGTAAAAAACAAACCAATATGTGCAATATTTGTAACTTAAAAAATTCACTAGAAAAAAAGGAGGAAGAATGTGAAAGTAAAAACTTACCATTACCAGAATCTATAGATAATGACTTAAAGGCTATTAATCAGCACCAAGGCTTTTATGTTCATCAAAATAGGGAATATAAAAAAGATATCTATGAATTAGATCATGAGTCTTGTGTTGTAGTTATAGATTATAAAGAAAACTTAAAGGTTGGAAGTGGTCCAATTGAGACCAATAATTGTTTGTATTCAAAAAAACCTATCTCATTATTAGGGTTTGCATTAGTTTTTAAAGAAAAAAATAAAATCAAATATGCATATCATGATTTTTTGTCCCAAATATTATCACATGATTCTTTATTTTCAGGTGAATGTCTAATAAGTCTTCTTAAATTAGATATATTTAAAAAATAAAAAATATAAAAGTGTAAACTGATAATGGAAATCATTTTAGATCATATGAATTTTTATATTACTTATTTAAAGAGGCACCTAAATATATTTAGGGTTCTATAAAATATAATTTTATTGTTGAATTTCATGAAAAAAGCATTGTTGATGGCCACTTTGGTGTAATATCAAAAGTGTTACAGTAGTTTTAAAATCTATTGCGACAAACGAAATGAACTCAGATTTAAAAAAAATGAATTCAGATTTAAGCAAAATTGAAATGAACCCAAATCTATTGTAAATCAATATAAATTCTTTTATTTTTTATTTTTTTTAAATCTGAGTTCATTTTGTTTAAATCTGGATTGTTTTTGCTTGTTGCCATAGCTTTTAAACTACTGTAAAAGAAAAAGAAAATGAGCTTTATATTAACAATATTAATGATCTTAAAAATATTTTTGAGCAAGAAGAAAAAAGAAAATAATTATATAAATCAGTGCTATCAGGTTCAAATGTTTCTCAAAAGTCATTCTTTTATATTTATGAAATAGAAGTTAGGCCTATAAAAAGAGAGCTTGAAGTTAAAAATCTGCGCATTAATCTTTCATATTTGATGAAAGATGGGAAGTTATATATTTCACCTCTAACATTTGAAAGTTTATCAGAATATTATGAGATACCTTATCATTTGAAATCATGTGATGATACCAGAGAAACAAAAATATCAGAAAATGCTAGTATGTATTGGGGTAAGTTCATGAAGTAGGGCAACTTACTAGAGGGTGTATTTTAAATAGAGTTATCAGTCTTTCAAAAACAACAACCTTTTTCTGAAACAAACTAAGAATATCTATGATGGACCAAATATAGAGTAATAGCATTTATAGCTTTGGGGCTGCTATTACTCTCCCATGCAACTCATCATAAATATTTTTGGTTTGTAGTTTTTAGTAGCACTTAAGATATTTTCAGTAATACTATAAGTTGCAATTTTTTATTCTAAAATTGATGACTTATTTTTTCAAAAATCATCTAAGCCCAAGATCAGCTAAAGTTTTGGGATTGATTCTATTTAAGCTTACTGAATAATGTGAATATGAATAATATGATTAAGTTATAAAATAATTAATCTGGTGCCTAGTTATAACAAGAAAAATAATGACCCATATGTTTACTATGTAAATTGGTGCTAAAATACATCCAGGCATGGTGAGTCAAAACTCAATCCAAAAACAAAACACAATAACAACTCAACATGTAAACAGAACCATTCACTTGTTGTGTGAAATGGATTGTAAATAAGAATGATACCCAGCTACATAAAACAAGATCCAGTATCAGAAACATGAATTATAAAAAATTGGTCTGGGTGTTTAAATACAGCATGAAATCTGGGGGGATGACCAGGACTTAATTTAGTGATACTAAAACCGGCCACAGAAAACCATGGATGGCTAGCCAAGACATAAAAAACTATACACAGGCGGCTAGGTGGTGCATGTTCTAATTCAATAGCCATGTCCAGATAAAAATAAAATCTTTTAAACCCAGGGTGTAACTTAATTGATCCTGATCAATTATTCTATTTTGGAGTAGAATGGAAGGGGCACAACAGCAGAGCAGCAACATAGCCAGTTTGCACTGTGGCCAGGGGCATCCCATTGGGTCAAAAACAAGTAAGTGCAAATAAGTGTCAGGGACCCACTTGGCAGGGAATAGACTCCCTAGCTGATGGGCCAAGGCCCCCACATTCAAACCTGCAATTACCAAGCCAATAGGTACTGTGACCATGGCAAGATGTCCAAGGTGCCCTAGGTAAGCAAATCTTCCAAACATAGAACTGAAACAACCTAGTAGATAGTAACCCACCAAATACATCAAGAGGTAAAAGGAGGCATAAGGTCTAACCAGTGTAGGTTCAGCAGGAGGTGTAGTAAACAAACAACCATATTGGAACTTGTGTCCCCAATGTCCAGAAGGGTATTTGAACCATCCATTGGCAAGAGATTCCTTTCGGTGGGCATCATCTGGAGAGGAGTTGTACCAGTCAGTTGTAGGTGTTGGGTTTTCCAATGACAAAACCACTGGCAAGAAGTAAGCTAGAAACCAGGATAGGAATAGAATTCCTCTCATGGCTTCAAAATGTGTTTTATCAGAAAAGAAGGAGTAGCAAGGGTAAGATAAATCTTTATTGTTGGAACAATTTGATATGAATAAGCTTGGGCCTTTAAATAGGCTTAAAATCATGGCTGAAGAATATGAGGGGAGTTTCTTGGGATATGAGGGGATTTACATGAAGGTTATGATTTATGGCATACCTGGTTTGATTGGGAATACCTTATAACTTAATCTTATAGTTAATATTTGTTTGAGCTGGATCAGCCACATAAAATCCACTAAGTTATTGATAATTAAGCGGTTAATGATCAGAAGATCTATTAACTTCATATGCGGAGCCTTGCCCTTTAGCATAGAGAGCGGGTTGTTGATTGAGCGGGTGCCAGGATTCAGCCAATCAGAGAGAGAGCGGTAAGTGACGTTAGCAGCTTTATAAGTAACCTTTTTGCTTTTGAACTGATTTTTTAATTTGAACTCAAATTGAATAGGCCAATAATAAAAAGGTAAATCAAAAGAGTTGGCTGTCTTCAAGCTAACATTCTCTTCATATTTAGAGTCCTGGGTTCAAGTTTTGTTCTCAGCCAGTTTGGGAGGAAACATAGAACTAGAAATATTATTGTTTTGTGCCTGTGTACTAATAGCCCCCAATCCATCAGTCATATTTAAAAGGTAGTCAGGAAAAGAGTTCCTGACAATAAGTTCCCCTATGAAAGGAGAGAAAGAGACAGTAGATAATGTTGAGGTTGCACCAACACAACAACCAGTTCAAGCCGCACAGGTTGGGAGGGCGCAGATCATTGATCTGAGGATGCCCAAGCTATCCAGAAAGTCCACCAAGATTATCACATCTAAAACAGTGAACAACAAGCAAGTTGAGCTCACCCCTTTGGTACTTGACCATGTTTACTGTCAGGAGTTGGTCCCAACAAGCACAATACAAAATGTTCAGCTGGTCCTTGACACTAGCTATGAGCCCTATATAAGTGTGTTGATGACCAAGACAATAATGAAGAGTCAGAGTTTCATAGAGCTGTGAAGGGGCATCAGGTGTTGAAAAAGGTAACCGCCTTCTACAACAAGGTGTCTATGCCTTGTGTGCCAGCCACTGTGCAGGATCAAGATTCAACTGTACCCAAAAAGTCAATCCAAAATATTGTCCTGACATAATGCGCCTGGCCCTTATCAAGATGATACAGGAATCTGGGGACCTCATGAAGGTTGCATTCATTGATGGAGTAGATCCCAAATACGCCAGTAAGCTATTCAACCAGCTTCTCAACACTGGTCAAATTCTACAAGCAGAGAAACTCAAGTGCCTGTCAACCCTGCTCACCCCAGAGCACAAATGGGCCATTTGCCAGTGGGTTAACCAAGGCTATCATCTTGGACAAGAATATATATAGTCTATTGTCAAGTCTACTTTCAGGATTGAGGCTTCAGTTTACTTTCCCTATCATGTAGTCAGGGGGCTGTGGTTCTTGTGGAAAAGAACTTGGGGTATCCCTTTAACTATAACTGTCCTGCCAATATTGAGACCCAGCAAAAATATGCAGATGTGTACACTTCCATCAATTACAAAGGGGTATCCAAATTCTATTATATTGATAAACCAGTGTTTGTTTTGTCTATGTGTAATTCATATTAATATGTTCCAGAATTGCTAAAGACAGAGTATCTTGGTATGTGCCAGTCTGTGCCACAGCCTATTTTATGGTGGCTCTCCTTGGTCCAAAAGAGATTGAGATGGATCAAATGGTAAAGGGATCCCATAATAGCAGGACCTTTATATCATTTAACTGTTTGGTACAAGATTGTCTTAGGCGCACTAGCCCAGAGTTCACCAAGGTTATTATACTGGATAATGCTGGACTCCACAAGGTGGCAGACATTCTTGAGAATTTCTAGAAATCAAGACAGGTGTACTTGAATCAGAATCCAAGTTGATGACATCATTATTCAAAAAAACTCTGGCAATCAGTGAGTTGAGTGCTAGCTTCTTTGAAAAATGTATACTGTGTGATTTTCTTGTCATAATTAATTGGCGCAAAGCAGGGTAGGCCCAGATTTTACAAGGCCATTTGAGCAACTCCAGCTTTAACCTATTTTATTTGTCTGGAACAACATTTAAATTGTCTAGTGTTTTCAGGGATTTGACCAAATCCCTTTTTGCTTTCTCATTTTCCAAGGGGGTGTTATCTCTTCCATTTGTCTTTCTATTGTAACAGCCTGTTCATGGTGTGCAAACAGGACCATGCTAAATGAAGCAGGAGAAAGAACACACTCTTGGGCAATGCTTAGAGAGGGGCCCGCTGGTTGGAGGTTGCCATAGATAGAGGCTTCACTATCAAAAGGCCCAGCATAGTTGTGATGCTCACACAAGATGGGTGATGAGGATAAAGGAACCTTGTGTAAACTTCTTCCAGAGAAGCTAAAGGGAACTACTAGTACTGGGCTGCAGTGGCAGGGAACAGTACAGCACACTTTGATCAGGCCTAGGGTACTAACTCTAAACTGTTAGTACAGAAGGAAAATCTTCCTGTTACCTGTAGTAGCAAAGGCAACAAGAAATCAGAGTCTGATAGAGTCTGGTATAAAGCTTGAGTATTATTGGAAAATAAAGATCAAGCTAAAGGTGCAGAAGTAGTATGGGTAAAGATATATTTATTGTTTAAGAAAGAGAGTCATTATATACTTGTATTATTCCTGCACATTAACAATTGTGCAGGAATGGGGAAGGGAACTAGGAAGAGACAGGACTACTTTTCATCCAGTAGTAATCAGGATCATCCCAGTTAACTGACAGAACTATACCCCCATGTTTCACCTCATGGGTGAAACATGGGGGTAAGATGCACAGTCATCACAATAGTCCTGCATGACTTCAAGGCCAAGGAAATGTAAAGTCACTCCCTGTAAGGGATTCTATCCCTTACCCAAAATCAATGCCAAGCCCTGGACCAATGGATACCACCAAGAAGACCAAAAGAGCATTATTAAATGCAGAAAAAAAGTAAAGGTTATAGTTGGTTTATTAATCAAATTAGTTCAAAAACAAGTTTGAAAAAAATTAATAAATGCACTAATCAAAATAAGACCAAAACGGATCCCAGAGCAAGAGCAAGTGCAAAAGCCCAAAATACAAGATTAATATAAATTCTACATCAATTTTGAAAACCCAGACAATCAATGATAAAAACAACAACGGCACTGAAAGTGCATTTAAATTAGCTCTGAAAATATCAAATCACCCAATCAGACCCAAAAGAAAGTCTTCAACCTGCACCCACAATATTCAGGAGAACCCACAAGCCAATCAGTCAAGCCAAACCAATCAAGCTTGAGAAGTGTTACTCATCTGACTCCCAATAGCCAACAGAACCACAGTGTAGAAGAACACTGCACTGCAATAATCCAAAATACTTCTTCTTCCTGCATTGCAGGCTGCAGGCCTGCAAGGCAATACTTTCTACCCTACACTTGCAGGATTGCCTGGTAAACTCTATGATCCATTCCCCAATTGACTCAGTATTTAAACTGAATATTTTCCCTTGAGCTAATTTCTCCAACAATTTTTCTTATTCCTATCAAATCAATAAATCTATATTTTCAACCTCTAAAAACTTGATTAGTAGATTCAATGGTTCCCCTTCCAATAACATGAAGATCATATTCCTTGTATGGACTTTTTGTGTGTTAATCAGTTATGGACAAGCCAATGTGAATTTTGAAACCCCCAAACCAACCCTAACTGATAAATCAGAAGACTCAATTTGGTATTGTTTTGGGCCACGTTGTTGCCATGCTTCATACGTAGAGACAGCCTGATTCCCACCTATCATCCACCCCAAGGCCCCTGGTTGATCTTGGGGTATACCAGCGTCTATTACCTTCTAAAACACTTTACTCTCTTCCTGGGGAGATTATGCTTATTTGGTCACCTCCTACATGTGTTAATGATAGGGATTCCAGTAGGGTCCACTCTAGTCAAATTCAACTTGGGAGCTCTCCTTCATTCAATTGGAGAGAGACTTCCCAATAAGTGGATCCCTGATACTACCCCCTTTAGCCTTGGATAGGACAATCTTCCTGCGCTGCACAAAAAAGTCTGCTCAGAAGCCAGCTAAGCCCTTTAATTCCCTTGAGGATTTAGCTCACACAATTGATAAGATATTTGTGTTAGCATACCCTTCCCAGGTGGTAAATACCAGTGTGTTGAACTTGGTTCCCACTTGGGAGGAATTTCTGATTAATTTAGACTATTTTTTGGCTTGGGCTCGTCCGCACTTGAAATTAATTAAGTCTAAACAACCAGGTCGCGCTACTGCCAAATCTTTAAATTTCAATCCAACTGGATTGAATGCTGATTTAAATCACTCCAGCAATGCCAGCCAATCAGAGTCAAAGACGGAAATTATTGAGAAATCCTTCAACTCTTTGGATTCCCCTCTGCAAAATTTCTCTGCAGGCCAATCAAACTCCAGCCCTGGGTCAGGTGACCTTTGAATTCAAATCTTAACCTTAAAGCAAGACAGGGACTGAAAGTCCCCTGCTTGCTCATTCTTTCAAAATTAAATTTTACAGCTTTCCTAACTTAAGTTTCTTATTTTGAGACTTCTCTGGTGGTTCTCACCTATTCCTGGCTTTGTTAGTATTAGGTTTACTTTTAACTACCTCCCCTATCTTTTCTTGGACTACAGTGTTGTCTTCAAAGTCTCCAGCGTCAACTTTAGTATTGACCTATACGCTTATCTTGTTGTCCTCAAAACTCTGGTTTGAACTTCAAGATTAGTATTTAAAACCCTTTATTTACCTACTTTAAGTTCAAAGTTTATTTTTGTTTGCTTTTGCTTTGCCCACACCTTCTTGACATTTCTTATCTATTTCCAAGGTGTAAAATACATAGTTGTTGTCTCTGGGCTTTGTGCTTTGTGCTTTAAATTTAAAGTTTATTTGCAGCCTAGCTGTTGGTTCCCTAGTGCCAAATATCAAAGTTTGGTAGTTCTTTAATTTCCCATATATTTGAAGCATGCTGGTCTCTCTGGTGAATTTTGTGACCTTTACTCTAGCACCTTTTCTGGTGATGATATGGACTACTTCTCCAGATCTCTGGAGCCGTATCTCCTACTCATTTCACAACATAGTGAGTAACCCCACCTAATTTGTGCAGATGTTTGAGGACATTTCCGGGCGCGCTCAGGAAATTCTTGCTACCAACAAAAGCGTTATTAGAAGTCTTGCCTGTGACAAACTTTGATCTTTCTGCCCTTGAACCAATCCCTGCTATGTCCCCAGTCCTTCCCCCTGTGCCTCCCCCCTCTGAAGACCCGGTGGTTCTGGTCCAAGAAGAAAGTCTGGGCTCCCAAAAGGATGCCCCCAAGTGCGCCACCTGGCTACTTGGTGGAATGATCTTGATGGGCTTGGATTCCTACTTCCCTCATCTGTCTGCTGTGTCCTCTCTGTGGACACCACTCCTAGCGGCCATACCAGTATTCCACTGGATGGTGTCTTGTTGGATTCTTCCCCAGGATGGGAGCCAAACTTAGTTAGTTTAGCCCCTCTCTCTCACAGGAACAGCTTGCTTACTTGGTTAACAGAAGAAGACATAATTGGCATGGTAGTGTCATTTTTTCCTGGAATAGATTGCCCAAAGAAAAAGAATAGTAACAGGAAAGCAGCAAAACCCTTAAAGCATTAGATGATTTAAATCTAGTCATTGGCAAAAATGGGTTAAAGCTGCCCCTGTTAATAGTGAAGGAATTAACCTGCATCTACCTGGATTTTGTCCAAATAGTTATGTGTTAAAGATTACAAGATATCACTACCCAGTGGCGCTTGGCAGTTGACTGGCTGGTTACCTGGAAATATTGAATTATGATGTCACCAACGCTTTGGCAGAAGTCCCCAACCAAGAGGTGAAAATATTTCCAGTAAGCCAATCATATCTGAGTTTGCCTCCCCCAGTTGAGTTATAGTCCCCCTGTTTTCCCTCTGAAAACTCGTTTTCAGATAGTTTTATCTACTTTCAATAAAGAATTTCTCCAATATATGAAAGCTACCCTGGGGTCAAAAATACCCCCTTCTCAGGCCATGGCTGCCGCCATCTTGGCATGGTTGAGAAAAGTCTTCATGAAGGATCAGCAGGTTTTGTACCCCTTATCTTGAAATCATTTATTTTTGGTGGTCCATTTACATCTCCTGTTTTCTGTGTTGTTAATCATCTTCATTTCACGTTTTGTTCCTTTCTTTTGTAGATTTGTAGGTTTAAAGCTTCAGTGCACATCTTTGTTCTTGGTTCTGATTTTAGTCTGGGAAATTTATCCCCACAACTTTTATTTGAGCTTGGACCTTATTTACAAGACTCTAATAATAATAATTTTTTTATTAAAAGATTAAACTCAATAAGAGGAGTGTACATTTTAGCCAATTTATTGTTAATTATATCCAATTTGATGAATACCATGATCTAAATTTTGGCTGTTTTAAAATGAAATTGTGTTATTTTTGAGAATTCTAATGATTCTTAAAAGAATGAGTATAAATCCACAATAGCTCTTTTAACTTCTATTTTGAGACAGTCATTAATTGAATTAATTTCAAATTCACCTCCTTTTTGGCTTAAAATTTGGTTCTTGGATTTGAAAATCCTGCAACCTCATATTTGTTGATAATTCCATGCTGTCTAAATTTTTTAGACTCATAGAAAATACCAAACTTTACATTAGAATCCCACATTTCTGACTCATTTATCCTGCATTTTCTTGTTATGTTTTATCTTTAGGTATTTGAGTTATCTGCAGTAGGAATTTGAAATTTTCAAAATTAAACAAGACAAAAATATTTAGATTAAATAGATGATTTTATTAAATAATTTGATTTTTCATTTAACTGATTTTCCAGAAAATGCGATTTGAAAAATTGATTAAGGATATGAAAATCCTGTGTTTCTACTATTGATTTCTTAATTTACAGTATCCAAAAAAACAATAAAATCATGTATGAATATCATAAGTTTTATCTCAGATATTGCCAGAAACCCTGATTAATTAGGGTTGACTGATTAATCTTCTCATCACTATGACTATAGAAAAAATAGATGGAGCCCTGCCATAATAAAACCCTCTATTCTAGGTGTTATATCATAGGGCCTTAAGTGTCATAGCCCAGGTTGCTCTCAGGGGATCCTTTGGTTAGGGGGAAGGGTCTAGCCTGAAAGGCCCATTAGATGATGAGAGCTATACTCATCACATAATTTGCAGGTAGCCCAAGGGCTCTATACTCTCATGTGGAGAATTTCTTGTTCATCAAGCCCCAGCATGATGAGATGGGCAAACCCAAGCTTGCTGTAATCTTATAATGAAATATTAGTGATGAGGGGAAGTTCTCCTTCAGCAGCGCTCATGGGCTGGCTTGGGGGCAAGTTTGAAAATCTGGGCAATAACTTGAAAGGAGAAAGGGCCCAGGAGCAGTAACTACCTGATCCAGTACTCTAGGGAAAGGAACAGGGGTAAATATTGGTTGAATAGAGGAAGCAAGTACTTGCTTTGTCTCCCAACACTGGTGTTGGATCTGCAGGTACTTATTATTAGATAACACCAATAGTATGAGATTTGTAATTATGTAATAAACTCCTGCAAAGTTCAAATGCTCAGATTGCATTAACTAACAGTTGTTCATTTAGAGATGTCAATAAGAAGAGGATTCCCAACTTTTCCATCTATATACTGCTGGGAAATCAGCCTTTGGCTTGGCAATGCATCCTGGTTGGATGGCTGATCACATGTGACAGTTTTCCTGGAAATTTTGTCATCTGGTTGGTTTCCCAGGGGTAGTAACACACTATTCTTAGGTCCTGGCACTTGGACCAAGCCTTGTGGTCTTCTTGAGGGCTTTTGGGGGCCAAAATCCCAACTGCTGAGAGTTTTGGCCAATTAGAACTGTTTCTGATGGCTAACAATGCTTTTATGAGTGCCTTCAGATAAGGGCATCCCCAGTTCATCAATTATGAATTTTGGGAAATAGAGGTGTCAATTACAGTAGTTTTAAAAGCTATGGTAACAAGTGAAACTACTTCAGATTTAAACAAACTCAACTCATATGTAAAAAAAATCAAAATGAACCCAAATCTATTGTAAATTAATATAAATTTTTTGGGCTCTAATTTCTTTTACATATTAGCTATTTTTTTTACATCTGAGTTGAATTCATTTAAATCTGAAGTTGTTTTTCTTGTTGTCATAGCTTTTAAAACTACTGTAATGAACCCTTATTTGTTGACTCACTTTGGCAATCACACAATTTCAAGTTTTCATCCCTTTAGTTCAATAATGTTTAATTTCTTATCATAATCATTTTGGGCCCTGACAGTAAGGTTGATTGAATATCATAATATTGTGTAAAACCTGACAGGCCCAATAACAATATTCCCCTATTCAAAAAGTACTTGAGACACTCTAGATTGACCACCATTGGTTGATTAGAACACTTGCAGAATTAAGGCAAGTAAAACTATTTGGGAATATTATGATGAACTCACCACTTCCAGAAATGGACTCATACAGATTATCTTGGAAAGCAAACTACAAATAGATGAGAGACCACCCAATCAATATTTAATTCACTGAGAAGTTGAACAAAGCACCACCCATTCAATTTGTATTCCATTGAGAACAGGAAAGGGCTCCTCTAATGAGAGACACTGTATTGAACTCCCATCTACCAAAAAATATCTACACTGAAGAGGAAAAATAAAGTAGTAGAATAAAGCTGTCATTTCAAACCACAATTAAGGTTTGTAATCATAACTCTGGGGGTTGAAGCTAGCAGCTTGGGGATGATATGCTGATTAGCAATAGTTAGTAGCAATCAGATGCCAGCCTGATCATAGTGACATCATCTTATAAAAGCCTTCTCTAGTGGACTAGAAAGAAAGTAATTTTCAACCATTCATATCACTGTAGATAATGTTGCAGTAGTTTTAAGTATCAACAAGACTGTATTGCTGTTACTTCAAGGATCTCTTCAAACCACCTCCTTCTCAAAGCTGCTGGTGCCTTGTTAATTTAACAAGAGAATCTTTCCTGTAGTTGCCTCCAGTCACCTTCAGACAGAACACTGCTAGTTACTGCCAACCACCACCACTGATGGGACACACATATGTTGTCATACAAATTCACTCATTATCAACAAACCTTTCAGATGTCTAAACATCTCAATAATCAATATAATAATTTTTCAAGACCCAAAATCTTGACAGATATTATCACATCATTCTATATTTTCAGGGGAATGTTTAATAAGCCCTATAAAATCAGATAAATTTAAAAGCATAAAAATTATGAACTTATAATGGAGATTGTTTTAGATCATATAAGTTTCAATACTAATTATTTAAAAAGGCACCAAAATATATCAAGGGCTGTATAAAATATAATAGATTTGTTGAAGGTCATGAAAAAAGCATTGTTGATGGTTGCTTCAGCGTAACATCAAAATTTTAAAGGAGATAGAAAATGAGCTTTATATTAATAAGATCAATTATCTTAAAAATCTTTGTGAGCAAGAAGAAAAACCTATATAGTTCATTTTTAAATGACTCAAATGGTTCTCAAAAAGTATCTTTTTATGTTTATTGAAGAAAGTTTAGGCCTATAAAAAGAGAGCTTGAAGTTAAAAATCTGCATATTTTTTAGTCTTTCATATTTTATCACGGCCCATACCAGAGTCTGACTGGACTCCCACAGGGGAGGCGGGCTGGGCCTGGAAGGCCATGTACGCAATAGCCACAGTTCTGACCAGGTAGTTCACTGCAGTAGCTAGGGGACGCCAACTCCTAGTATGGGGCATAACCTGGTTGGCCAGCCCCAATACTGTGATATAAACAAACCCCAACTTGCTGAAATCCTGAGCAGGAGGCGCGTTGGGAAGGGGGAAAGCAGTGGGAATCTCCTTTATAGTAGGCAGTATGGTCACTCTAGGGTGGCCAGGAGAGAGGTCCAGATGGTGGGGATGGAAGAGCTCCAATTCAAGAGCGCAAAAAGGATTAAGCAAGGTGACAGGAGCAGAGCCAGGAGGGAACAGATAGGCATGATTATATTGTGCAGTGGTTTCACGAATAGATGCAAACATAGACAATTCCTGCAAGAAGATAATGATTTCTGGGCATAAACTTGTTTTATTTAAGATGTCAACAGTGAGGAGGGCTTTCCCCCCCTCACTACTTATACTTACTGGTAAAGATGCAACCTTTTGTGCCACCAGGGATCTGGCAGCAACATTTTCAGTCAAATTGACAATTTTACCTGGGAATTGTGCACTAGAGCTTAAGGAGAGAATATTATTGGTCAGCATAACAGGAACCTTGCTTGAACTGCAGCATGCCGAGGTGCCACAGCTATTTATAGAACCTGCAAGCAATTGAGTGCCCGATCGCGCAATCACGCTCCTGATGTACCATTTCCCGATAATTAAGAGGCCCAAATTTGTTAATGGAATCAAAATCAGGGATTCAAGGCTTGTGTGCCTCTCAAATCCCAGGCCATTTGCTAATCAAAAGGGGGTTTTCTCGCTCTGGGAGACAATTGGTAAGGGTTCTCAAGCTGTGGGGTGTTTGGCCTCTAGGAAGGCCAGCTGATTGTCCAGGGGATTCTGGGCCCTGACATATTTGATGAAAGGTGGGAAGTTATATACTTCACCTTTAACATTTGAAAGTTTATCAGAATATTCTGAGATAAGTTATCATTTGAAATCACGTGATGATACTAGAGAAACAAAAATATCAGAAGATGCTATTGGTGTATTAGGACAAATTCATGAAGTCGGGCAGCTTACTAGGTGTATTTCAAATAGGATGATACATGTTTTAAAAGCAACAACCTTTTTTTTCTAATCCAAACTAAAGATAATAATGATGAGTCAAAAATAGAGTAATAGCATTTATAGCTTTGTGACTGCTATTATCCTCCCATGCAACTCATTACTATTAATTTTAGTTTGGTAAGTTATACTTCAAAAAATTCACTATGTTATAGTGCTGCTTAATAAATCATTTATAAACTTTTTAAGTTAATATTTAAAAAAATGTCTCAATAAACAATGAGTTATTTATTTCTAAATAATTTAAACTGGTTTTATGCTCTTAGTTAAAAAAGATTATTTAGAAAAAGCAATCAGGCACCTTGGCATAACAAGAAGATAACCCATTTGTACAAAAAGCAACATTTAGTTTAGATCTAAAATTGGTGTAATATAAATTTTGAAGCCCTATTTACAATTAAACATTTAGATATGAAAATCAAAGCAAATATTATTTCAGTCAAGAAATTTTTATCAGCAATTATCATAGATAATAGAGCTTAAAATAACAAGTAAAAATAAGAGGTAAAAGAACTGAATTCATCTGAAATTGAAAGCATCAATGTCAATCCTAATTGAACTTTCTGGAGCATTTGTATTATTTCTACCAGTTAGGAAGTAATCTTGCTATGGCTTAGATAGCGGGTGCCTCTTCTGGACAATCTTGGATCTGAGAATTGATGCAGCTGAGCTATCACGAGGAGTTACAAGCTGGCTAGGAGTCCTTAAACCTAGAGCAGAAGTACAGATACAAGCAAGTTTAAATATGAAATGAACAGATATACCAAAATCAATTGAGAAACGTACCTTTAGCACCATAAGCATCTCTAAGTTGTCGATCTCCTGATGGGATCAGAGGAGACCGGATTCGTTGAGAGCTTTCCAGAAGCCGGCGCCCTGCTGGGGAGAGACAAGTTCCAGGAGAAGCAGCATTTGACCGCTGGTAAGGCGTTTTGGCTAATTGCCGATTGCGTATTGAAATGCGTGCTTTCTCAGATAATTTAAGTCCGATTAATTCCCTTTGCTTTGGCTCAGGAAGCTTGAAAGAAGGCCCTATTGTTGAGAGAGAAGCATTAAATTAAACCATTTATACAAGTAAATATATGATGCAAAAAGCTTTACCAGGTGTTGAATTCCCGGACAACGCAATAGGGGTTGATTCCAAGAAACCCCAGGTCATGGGGTTATCACCTCCCAGGGCGGAAGGATCTGGGGCAGGGGTAGAATCTACAAGATCATATTTTTGGGGTTGTCCTTAAAATCAAAAGAGGTATTTAAGCAAAAGTACCAATATTAACTGAAGATATAGTTGTGGGTGTCGAAGGAGCAGTGTCAAACTAAAAAATATAAAAGACAGAAAATTAGTAGGCGGATTAATGATAAAATAAAACTAAGGAAATGTCTACTATATAGTATATAAATGGACATTTAGATAAAGTTGACTCAAATTGAGGCATATTATCACATTTGTAATAATAAACCTACCGAGAACCCTTTTAAGCGAGTGTTTTCATGAGAAATAGACTTGGGCTGGCCTCGTTTATAGGCTTCGGTGAGCTCTAGAGTGCTATAGCAACCTTCAGGAAAGTACATGAGACTATTTTTTGGCTCATAAGTCCAAGTCTGAGTAGTTTGCTTTTCACGGGGATTCTCAGTTTCAGTTGGTATTTCTAAATTCTCTTTTGCTGAAAGTTTGACCAGCCCAGTTTCTTCAGAGCTAATAGTTCCGCCCGTTATAGCTTGCTGAGGTTTAGGAACTTCAATATTTTTGGGCCTAGAAAGTCCCTCTTTGTATAGCCAATGATATCTCTCTTTACGCTCTGCATTGGTCTTTTCAAGGATCTCAGAAAAAGAAGCGTTATCTTCTGAAGTGTACTTTTGGAAAAAGCTATCTAAGCCACAATCAATATTAACCCCAGCCAGAGCTGTATTTCTTTTCTCTAATACACTAGAGGGAGTAGCTGAAGGAGAAAGAGAAATGACCTCCTTCTGTCTTTCGCGTAGAAAAAGGAGATCAGGAAAGAAATCGCGCTCAATAATCTGGTCGATGGCAGAAGTATAAACATCTTCCTCGAGTGCTACAGGTTTTGTAGCCTTAGTAAATAGTTTAGCTCCTGAAGTAGAAACTAGTTGGCTTTCTACTTTAGAAATACTTGAGCTACTTTGGATTTTCTGAACCGGACTACTTAAATTTGATCCGCTCATTTTTAAACGATAAAAGATATGAACTATTGAATATTAGCTCCAAAATTTACGCTAGATCTAGGTTGTTTTGATTCTGGTTTTTTGCACGAAAAATGGTTATCAGCACAATAGTCTGAAAGAGGAGTTATATGCAGTTTCTTAACTTATTTGATCTTGGTTTCAACTTTCCAATCAAAATGGTATCGGAATTCGGCGCTGGTCGGTTTGGTGCATCAGTAATTCGACTCATAACGAATCAAACTACCAGACACTAAATCGACCAATCAGATCGCACCCGAGCACTCACCCATTTTTGGGTGGGTGACATGGTCCTAAAAATCAATTTTGAGTAAAACTCGACTACACAACTACTACATTTAAAAAACATGTTTTACCAAGGCTTGGGTTTATACCCGAGTTTCTTATCATTTTTTAAAAAAAATTATTAATTAAAACTCTTCTTAAAGGATATATCATATATGTAATTTTAAATTCCGAATTCAATGAAGGTAATTTCAGAGAAATATTTACTAATGAAAATTTTAGATATTAAGCTATATAACTATAAAAGTTTTAATAAAAATTATTTTTGATATAATTTTATAACTTAAATTGCAGTTTTAGTTACACAGTTGATAAAGATGCACTCTGCTTATTATATAAACATAAGAAATTTTGATTTAAATAAGTAACCACAAGACTAGTATTATATACTAAGTGTATTATTGACATTTAGCATACTTTAAGTGTTAATCTTTTATAGTTACAGTAGATTTCAAACCTGTTGAGATAAACAAATATTATTCAGTTTAGAACTCATAGGTTCAGTCACAAAATAAATTTCAACTTGTTAGATCTAAATAGAAGATAATTCCACAGAAAATGTGCGCTATT